>JAALXK010000233.1:0-36391 GCA_012977745.1 Fusarium anguioides | reverse complement strand
GGTAAGCTTCCATTTTCTTTTCTTCCCATCGCGCAATGCACTCATCGTCGCACTTCCTCTCCGTCTTTCCCCCCTCAGTTACTGACTCGCCACACAGCCGTCAGTCTTTGAAGAAATATGTCAAGGCCAACAACACCTTTGAAAATGTCAGCGACAACATGTTCGACTCCCTTTTCAACAAGGCCTTGAAATCTGGTGTCGACAAGGGTGTCTTCGAGCAGCCCAAGGGCCCTTCAGGTGGTACCAAGCTTGCCAAGAAGCAGCCTGAGCCCAAGAAGGCCGCTGCCCCTAAGAAGGCTGCCNNAGAAGGCTGCCGCCGAGAAGAGTGATGCTGCTGAGAAGCCTGCTGCTAAGAAGGCTGCTCCCAAGAAGACCGCTGCCCCCAAGAAGGCTGCCGCCGAGAAGAAGACCACTGAGAAGAAGACTACCGAGAAGAAGGCTGCCGCTCCCAAGAAGGCCGCTGCTGAGAAGAAGACCACCGCCACTGAGAAGAAGGCCGAGAAGGCTGAGAAGCCTGCTCCCGCCAAGAAGGCCGCCGCCCCCAAGAAGGCCGCCGCCACCAGCAAGAAGGTTTGTGATTCCGATTCGCATCCTCATGACTTTGATCTAACATTCGAACCAGGCCGAGAAGGCTGAGAAGCCCGAGACCGCTCTTACCAAGACAAAGACAGGCCGTGTCACCAAGACCACCAAGGCAGCACCCGCAAAGAAGGCAGCTGCACCTAAGAAGGCAGCACCTAAGAAGGCCGCTTCCAAGGCGTAGTTTGACGCTGAGCAGTATTAAACTTTATTAATGACGGCAACGGCGTTAAAGGATCTGTTCACGGCATGGGCACGGAAAGTACGGCTACTGGTATTTGATGGTTTGGTTTGGAGCGCGGGATTATTGACTGTTTGTTTACACGCGTACGCGAAGAAGACTCGCGTCTGTATGATTCTACCCTCAGCCATCTCGTTATTATTTTTTGGAGGTGGTACCCTAGAAATGAGGGTCATTTCTACGCGATTATGTCCCTTGTATCATATCACATTCGGCATGACAAAGTTTTCATACGGCGTGTCAGGTTTGAAACAATGCGCGAGGGGATGGTCGGCGTGTTTGGGAGAGGGCAAAAGTCTTGGTTGTGTGTGTGTGTGAAGAGGGCTGCGATTATACCACCACTGTCGCTGTTTTGAGTTATTTGATTTGAGCTACGCAATGAATACATTATCGACATGACATGGTACTCTCTTCCGTGATTGATTTCTGAGATCGTATGTGCGCGTATATCTGATGCGCTGCCTTAGGGCTTGTTTACGTGGGTTGATGAAGCATGTCTCGACTCAGTCTTGCAAGGGGGTTTCACGTGGGTCACCGATACCTGAATGTATCTTCTGACTGCCAAAGCCAAGCTAGAGCTACCTAGACAAGAGACTACGTGACTGAAAAGGCGGTCTTGGAGATGTAGGAAATGAGCGCAATTTAGTCACTGCAATAGGTTGCCCGTTTCTTGGTGGTGACCGAAGAGAGGAGTACTAACGCGTCAGCCTTATTCGTATAAGTGAGTTGCAATATTCGTCTTTTCGGACATGAATGTAGATTCCATTTATCGATAGGAATGAGAAACCTTTTCTTTTCTTTTCTTTTCTAGTAGAAGAGCCTCCTAGTGCCTGAGTACATGTGTCATATTTCCTGGGATGAGCTGTTGGTTCTGGCCGCCATCTCATGGTTGAGTGTGTTGTTGACCAGCTGGTGAGGAATTGTAGTCGATAAAAGTGGAACCATGAAACTTTTGAGTCAGCACCCGTGGTGTATCTTTAGAGGAACAAGTCACCCGTCAACTCTAGGTAGCATGAACGATGAGGGCATTGGAGGGAAGAAGATACAGTATAATAATTTAGAGAAGATGTAGTGAACATAGACTTTAGATGACAGCATTATTTCGCCAGTCTGTCTATGTGGTGTCCTCGTCTATGAGATCTACAGTATTCTTCGCACATTGTCAGCAAGATATATACCTATGTCTCAGCGCCTAACTATTCGAAAACTGTTTCTGGGGGCGTGAGATGAGACATTTCAGCTACAACTGCAAGATCAAACTTATTGTCGTCACGACTCACGTGCCTTAGGACCCCGACTTGAAGTTTAAACGCTGTACATGTACTTCCTTGCAGTGCAGATTACCGAGGTCGAAGCTATGACTGTACGTACCTTGCGGCCCAACGTCAGCCATATTTCTGGCGTTTCTTCCATCTGCCCCTCGTAAGCTCTCCCGGTTCCCGTCAAAAATGACATGGCCCGTGCTTCTTCATGCTCGTCAGTGATCATCGCCTGTTTCTTCGTTGTCGACTCTTGCTTGCTTGCTTGTTCTTGTTCTGCCTGTATTCTCTCCCCTGCTTAGAGCCCATTCTATGTAGGGGATTCTGTTTCTGTCTGTTCCTTCCCCCCGTCGTGCCACGCATTATACCCCCTGAAAGTGACTCGATTCTGCAAGTGTGCGTTGGGGTTGAACTGGACCCAACATAGCACAGCCCAGGCACCGTTAAGCGATAAGATATTGGCCCTGAAGACGCTGACGACTTCAGCCCACTTTGGAGGCATCTTCAGTGGCATCGCCAGATTTGATTTCCCAGTGACTCCAACTCCAAAGGAACCTTGACCTTGGTACTGTAACAGGCACCACCACGTTGTTTGTACTGTACCTTTTTTTTTGCTGCTACCTACTGGACCGCTACCTTACGTCCCCCTCCAGCTCTTGACCGATCGTTCCGGGGGCCACTTCCTGAGCTGTGCTACGCCTGAACCTGAACGCCATTCATTTCCTCACAAGGCTGCCTACTAGTCTCGACATCTATCCTCGTCTTGTTCTTGTCTCGTCTTCGTCTTATCTGCATTGCGCTCTTCTTGTCGATTCTGTTGCCGCCTAACTTCCTCCACTCAACGTCCTGTCCTCTCTTGGCCGCCTAACCAAGATCTTGCCCGGCTGAGCCGAAGATGGCGGGCAGTCTCTATTCGCATGCGCCTTGACCTACTATCGCATCAGATTCAACTTTCCAACTTCCCGTGACGCAAACGATAAGCTTGAACTATAGCAAAGCAAGAGACGAAACTGCCAATAAGAGCTCTTAAGCCACCGCGCAAAGATTCTTGCCACCATGGCATCGTCTAATCCGTTTCGCAAGAGTGCTGCCATTACGGTAGACACAGCTTCTTTTCCCAATTCAACATCATCCTCCGCCGCCGCACGTTTCTCTGCCCTTGATTCAATTCAAACGGCACCTACTCCACCACCTCCGACTAGCTTTCAGCATGCTGATTCTTCAACCGTTGACTCGAAATCTAAAATCACCAAAAAAGTCCGCGTTCTGTCACCCCCGCCATTATCCCCCGACTCTCCGGAATGGGCGTTTGCGTCATCGTCTCTTGCGCAACATGCCGCGAGCCAACAACGCGAGGTCGATCCCTTCGATGCGACATCTACCGACGATAGCGACCGAGAAATGGTAGCGACTGCTACCCATGGTTATGTCCCGAATGGCGGTCAGGGTCCAGGAAATCCATTCAGCAAGCCATTACCAAGCGTCGACTCGCCAGTCGCAGAACAGAAGCTTGAGCAGGAGCGCAAAGAAGAAGGCCACGCGCTCAAGGCCGCCAACACGGCCAGAAGGTCCTTAGACGTCAATTCCTTTAAGCGGCTGCTGATGACGGGTAATACGGACTCGGACAAGCCTTCACCCCCGAAGACCCGACAGTCAATGCCACCACCAGCGAAAACTGTGAAAGACCAGCCTTCGGGTTTTCGGAGAACTTCGCATGATGGTCTCAAAGATACATCTGCTCCCGAGAACGCACTCCAAGAGGCATCACTCATATCTCAAGAAGTGTCGGACACTCCGGAATATGATAATGATCCAGAGAGCGTTTCCGACTCAAGTGCGTCGGCTCATCTTAGCTCAAGGAATAGCAAGAAACCACCGCCACCACCTAGTTCTCGTCATGGGAAGTCCATTAAGCTTGATTTAGTTGGGGGCCAACCGTATCCCGAAGGTCTTGCGACTTTGCCATCATCAGACACGAACAAACCGTTGCCGCCCGCACCTGTCCGAAGAAGTATGGAAGAAGCAGGAGACTCTCCGTTCGATCGCGAAGCAGCTGGCAAGGTTCCGGAGTCCGAGGCTGATGCGGGTGTCGCATCCCCAGAACCTTCAAGTAAAGGCCGAAAAGCCGTACCTGCACCACCACCTCGAAGAGGTCATTCGAGAGGAGAGAGCAAGGTCTATGCTTCTGGCTTAGGCCTGATGCATCAGCAGGTTGGGTACAACGACGAGAACTTATCACGATCGTCATCTATGAGATCCCGTCCAGATCATAACCGCCACGATTCACACGCTTCCGCTTCTGCCCCCCCTCCGCCGCCACCCAGATCTCATCATGCCTCGAGACAGTCGACTCAGATACCAGCAGGTGTGGCTTCGAGTCTCACAGATCTGAGCCAGTCATCATCATCACCAGCCCTGTCATTGGATGTTGACATGAGCACGACTGCGACGCCCTCACAGCTGCGTCAACCTTCTAATGTTGATTTAACACCACCAAGAGATACACAGTCGGGAAGTCACCAACCTGCGACGACCAAGTCTTGGGCTCCACCACCACCACCTGCACGGAACACATCTGTTCGACGACCAGCGAGTATCAGAAGTGTCGACAGCAGTAGCCGGAGAGTTTCATTTGAATCAAAACCTCACAATCAGATGGCCCCGCCCCCACCTCCTCGAAGGCAACGAGGCAGCAGTCGGGGCAGCGTTGATGGGCCTCGAAGGACCAGTCTTGATGGTGTAGGTAAATCTGGATCAAGTCAAGTTCCCGAGGAAGAACCCGACAATGTGGCAGCTACAGTCGGATCAGGTCCCACATCTCCGCAATTGGCAAACGAGCCAGGAAAGAGTATTGATATTTTGGCTGATCTTGACGCCCTACAAAGAGAGGTGGACGCCCTGCGGGGGAAATTGGGCTGACGAGGTGTGGATAGGCCGGAGATGCATGGCACGGGAGGGAATGGAAGGGAAGGGAAGGGCAATGGAATCAATCAATCGATGTGTTGATGGTTGTACAAAGAGGAGCGCGGCGTGGCGACATGCAGTCGACGCTCTAGTCTTACTTGGAGGGAGCTGAGGATGAACATAATATGGATGCTACATTATGCGGGCGTTTTGATGGACAGGACTCTGGCACGATAGAGTTGTGTGATTGGTCTTGTTTCTATTTGTTCTGTACTCAAGGGAAAAGTGTTGTAGATGAAGTTTATGATGTTGAGTCTGGGGGGTTGAGATTGTGATTGAGACGAGATGCTATAAGCCGATAGCACAATGGATGAATGGGTGGATATGATGTGATGTTTGACGATCACGATGAGACTGGAATTGTATTTGCTGTGTTGTGCTGTGTTTTGTAGTACTCAGGGATCACCGTGTTGGTGTCGTGCTTCTTCTGTCCCTCTACGTAGGTACTGTACAGCAGCACTCAGCCACATGGACACTCGCACACACACACTACCGAGCCATCGACTTAGATGTCAGTCGTCAGGGACACCCTTGTCGATGGCTGAGGGTTAGTTTGGGGTCTTGAACCCCGAAGGATCCGTGACAGCTGAGGCAGATGACTTGAGAATGCCATGTAATTATGGAGTATTGAAAGTATAATGGCAGCATGATTAATCAATGAATATCAATAATGGCATAATCAATTCAAATGTCATTTTTCTTTCTAGTTCTTTGTCTTTCAAGTCAAGTCAAGTCAAGTCAAGTCACAGTTGTACACACGTAATGTAGCATTGGGCAACATGATCAACGTGGTGAGAGGGGTTCCTGTGGCATTTTCAGGCTTGTGATTGGGGGTAATGATCTTCACAGCGACTAGGGGAATTTTACCAGAGGGTTCTTTTTTTCGAGAAGGTCGGTACGTACTAAGTCTACATAGCTCTCTGCCTCCCCCAGGGACAAGGGTCATCATTACCACCTACTTTTAACAATGTAGTCTATTATAGGTATGTAACTTGAGCCCAAGTCGGTGAGGGGGGCCAAAGGTCCAAGCACGACATATTAGATATACAATATTTCTGAGTATCGATACTATCTGCAGTAGGTGATGTATTAAGGTGAGTGATGAGTTACTAATACCGCATTCCCCATTCAAAACTATAACGGACAAGCGGTATATGACTACAAATGGATTGGATGGTGGAGGCAGAGCACAGATCAAGACACTTGGACCATGGGGAGAAATGACATGACTGACCCCTCTTCGCTTCTTCTTCTTCTTCTTCCTCTTCTTCAAACGGTCAAACGGGTACAGGAGCTAAGATCGGTAGTACGTTACTCGTCTTCGGTAGAAGTAGGTAAAGTAGCTCGTATGGATACCTTGCCTCGCCTTGTCTACAGCTCAAACTTGTGTCACGCTCTATCACTCTATCACTGTCTCTACCTGTCCCGTCTCTGTCTGAGGTATAGTACTTGACCCAGCAAGGTAGTACTCGCCTTATCTCACCTCACTTCTCCGTTCTGAGTCTGTGCCTCTTACTCCTCCTACTTCTCCTCCTCTTAACTTTATTTCCCTCGCTATTAAAACTAAACTGACTTCCCTTCTTCTCTTTAAATACTTAACTCATCATCCTCCAGAAAACCTTGACTTCTTCCCTTGCTCTTCAGTCCCCTTTTAATCATTGTCTTCCTTCTTTTCGTGTGTTGTCTCCATCTCTGTATCTAAAGACTTGTCTATCTACTCCTCTCTATTTACATGATTCTTCTTCCTCTACCTTCTCTCCGTCTCTCTTGTGCTATCTTGTCCCTCATTACTTCAACTCTGTCATAAGAGACCTACAATCGCTATCTACAGCCCAGAATGTGCTACGCCAATCTCGGTACTCTTATCTGTCAAGCTTGCGGACGTCGTGTCGGCGAACAGCCAGTTGGAACATCACCCTGTCTCGCCGTCTGCGGCAAATACGTCTCCCGTGTCACTGGCACTGTAGTCAGCGGCGAGTGCGGTGTCTGCCACGAAGCAAAGGAACAGAGAAGCCAAATGACGATGCGGCTTAACCGGGCATTCAGCAAGTGAAGTGTTGCATTGAAACTGCAGCTGTGACTGCGCTGCAATGCGGCATTATTCAACCCTCCAAGTCATCTGTAAGGTACCCTACCTTGTTTGTACAGGATGGTAAGCAAGCAAGAAAAAGAAAGCTCTGCTTACATTCACTCACTCTCTGGCAAAACATCCTTGGACTAACATCCATATCCAGAGCTATTCAGGCTCTATCAGAGAGACATAGGCAACTCGGCTCCTACGGCATGGTTAAATCCGCACGAAAGCCGAGACTCTATCCATGAGACCATACCGCCCACTAGCTTTCTTTTTTGTTCGATAACACTTTCACGTTTTTACGACTCATGGTCTTACGATTTACGGCGGCGTTCACGGCATGATGCTCAGTTTTCAGTTTGATATACGAACGCATTAGATGGAGCATCAAGACAGGATATTTGCTTGTGTTTGACGCCAGTAACCAATCAATTGATGTTGCTGGTTGGTCTTTGTGTTTTCATTATTATACCCAACATTATCATTATTAAATAAATTCGCGATACCGACGTGTTGCTGCATGTGCCACGCGACAGGGCGTCGTGTGGAGTTATCGTTGTCATGAGACCTTATGTAAAACTGACGGTGTGCAACAAGCTAATGCGACCAGTGGCCTAGTCTATGGACAAATGCCGAGGTATGGGATTGTACTACACCTGATATGAGTATTGTATCCATCGGGTTTGAGGCTATTTAACCTCTTTACTTATCTATCTGATATGATTCTATATACCGAGACTATGTGCAATTCCAAGGAAGTGTAGTATAGATGTTAAACATTAGTCTATATGACAATGGTTTTGTTTCCCTCTAAACACGGAATATGATAAAAGCAACATGTCTAAACTTTTGAGTTATCGTCAATCCACCACCCAACTACAGGCCTACAAGTCCTCGTACAAACGCTGCAGCAGGCGGTATCGAAGTGAACAAGACCGTTATCGTTCCGAATAGACTCATCGACAAACTCGACAAAGCTGCAGCTCGAGGGTCCGTTCGCAGCAGAACGGATGTCGCGATGGCGCTCGAGTTAACACCTAGTGTCACTCCACGGGTCACGTAGTCATCCTCGGGGACTCGCAGCCACTTCAATATCCGCGCTCCGAGCACAGCGCCTAGAATACCGCTGATAATGGCCAATGCAGCTGCTGCGTTGACATCACCACCAAGGTTCACCGTAGCTGGAATCGCGAGCGCGAGTGTCAGGCTGCGCGACGCAAAAGCTAGACTACGGGCTGCTGAGATGCCACAAGCGTAGCACAAAGGCGGGTATGCGAGTAGTGAACCTACACTGATGGCAATGTTGGGAATGACGATGGAGATGAAATGAGTTCGAAGCTCGCGACGGTATTGAAACATTGGTAGAGCCAAAGCTACAATGCTAGCGTCGAGAAGAGTGCCGAAAACATCACCAGCGCCAGGGCGAAGGTCTTGCTTTGACGTTGCGTTGCGCCAAAGTTGTATATACTTTGCGCCTGTGCGATAAGCATGAAGTGCTGTGGTCAAGCTATCACCACCAATTTCTGCAAGCGCCCATATGACGAGTACTGTCGCGAGTGATGATACCAAGACTGGATGGAGATATTCTCTCCATTTTGGTGCAACAGACAAAGCTCCGAACCATGCAAGGATGTTAACAGTTACGTGAAGAGGCATAGCATAACCGGTCGAGTAATAGACAGGAATGCCAATAAAGACAAACAGTCCTACGAATATCGACACATCGAGATTTGCAGATATACGAGCCGCCCACAACTCAGCCTTGGGAGGCGGTAAAGGAATCTGTGTAAGAACAGTAGGCGGATTTAGAGCCTCAACGGCGTTTTCTGGCGCTTGACCGTTTGAATAGTGATGCTCCTGAAGCCGTAGCTGAGGTGGAGTCTGAGGCCGCGATGGCGCCGCTGACGTTGGTTCCGAACTCGGCACAGATACAGACACAAGCGGTATTTGAGAACCAGCCCGAGAGACACTCGTACGACGTGAAATACCAGGAGAAGTGATTTCGCCTGTTGAGAGATCTGGTGTTTGCTGGCCGAGTTCTTCAGCGCGTTGTGACTTTGAGCGTCTGGAAACACCGAGAGCGAGCTGAATACTGCGGGTGATCCAAGCGGCCAACGCCATCATGATAAAGAATCCAATAACTATGAATATTAGAAAGAGAATAAAGTTTGCTCTTAAAGATGTGACTCACTGAAGATTGCAATAATGATCATAACTTCAACGATTCCAATAGATGGACTTAGAGGTAACAGAACAAAAGACGGCGTGAAGAAGATACCCATCCATCTGAGTGACCAACCAGCCTAGAAAGTCAGTACCAATAACCTCATTGTTCTAATTGTCATTGACTTACAGGTATATCAATAATATTAACCAACTTTCTTGTCTTGTGGCTACCCAATAATGACTCACTTGCGATAAGAGCAAAGAAGAGTAACATCATACAAGTAACAGAAGCAGGAAATGAGATATTGAACTTGTAGAATAAGGAGTCGACTCCGAAACAAGCAGCGAGAATTATTGTAAGACCAAGAGGTACATAGAACCAAGCTCGGAGGAGTTTGGAGCTGTTCTTGTTGGCAGCCTGTATAAGAATTAGCCAATGGTCTTTGTTCGATCAATGATAATCTCACCAATTTGATGGCCTGCATCAATTGCAAAAAGCCACTATCTGCAGCCATTTTGCATTCTGTATGATAATAAGGATCATGGTATTGATATTGAGTCGAGGGTGCGAATGCAGTTAGTTGACCAAGTACCGAATGCCGGAGAACCCTGGTCATGTGCGTTAGTCTGGGCGATCCATCCATTGTATAAGTCAACAAGATAACATGACATCAATTGAGTTGCATTAGTGGAATATCAATATAGAAGAAGATAAGGCATTTCCTTGTTTTAATCTCCTATTTATTGCTTTTGTCTGGTACCTGACTTATCAACCCGATTAGCCGAGAAGTCATGATCAAAATTATATGGCGGACTTCAACTCCCGCGTCATGGGGCTCGTGAAGAGGAACTGACGATGCACTTCCTCGGGAGATAATGTACCGAACAGCAGGAACAGCTTGTAGATCAATGCTATCCAAGTGAATATTGCGGCTCCTCAACTTTATATTGCGGAAATATGTCTGCGGATATCTTATCCCTACAACTAACTCCCTGATATCACGACATCACGACCTTATCGCGCCACTATTCCATCACACGCCCCCTGCCCGATCTTCTTCGAACTATGTGATGTGATAATTCAGTCGGTCCGAAGTTATCTGATATAGATTCCTCTTTTCCCATAGAGACTCTTCAACCAACAAAGGATGATACAAACATCACGTGTGTGTATCTTAAACCCGGTCACGGATCAAGCCGAACCCGCAATCGCCATCATGCGACGAAACGTGGAAATACAACGAAAGTGCCTGAGCGGAAGCTGGAGTGCGGATCCGAAGATATAAGCACTGAGTTGCATCGGCCATCATTCCACTTTATGAGCCAAGAACAGGCAATGCATTCTTGTCCAGAGTTGAGTTGTCGCTATGACCATCCATGGGGAAGAAGACCTTTCTTATAATTAGCACAAGCCTCGTCTTCTGTTAACATGTGTAGCATTCAAACCGAGGTTCAAGAAGCTCTCGATATAGCCCTTACCGGCACAGTCCCCTCTCTCAGCCAGCAACTCCAACAGGTCTGCTGAATAAGCTAGAAGGTCGACTTCGACGAGCGCAGCCCTAGGAATCTCCATTCGGATCGAGCCGATCACTATCTTCAGCTTCACTAGCTTAGTCAACAGACGATTCGAGATCTCAAACTGGTAGAGGACGTAGACGGAGGGCACGCGACTCTGAAGCCGATCGAGGCAACTCATCAGCCGACAATTCGGTGCCGGTCATTTCGGCTCCGGCCGAGTCAGTTGAAGAAGGGACTCGCTAGTTGGCGTTTGCGGGGGTGGTCTTGGGGACATCAAAGCTTGACCGGTTGAGTCTCAAGGCGAGAATAGACGGAGTTAAGTCCAAGGAACAGACCGATGAGGCATAGTATCTATACATTCCCAGAAACGAAGTGTCAGATACTATTTCCTATCCGAGGCAGTTAGCCTTCACCTCTTGTCGATCATTGGATGTGACATGAATACCTTCATTCATTGGGTACATTGTATTTTTAGTTGTATCGGTATTAATCAAAATGACACCGATTCAACTCTCGGCAAGATCTCGTTGGACCCGACATGACCCCAATTTGGACAATGATTCTCATGTTTCAAGTATCACTTACTCCAATTGGCTGTAGTTTTGGCTGTCAACCTCGGTTCCGGGGTTCAAAAGCTGGGGTTTTAGTGACTGCACGGCTCCGGTTCGCGTCGGATGACTTCATCTGGTGGGCTTCAATTGCCGGCGCCCTTTGGTCTGTCAACATAATAGCCAATTCACTCTATCTTTAACTACTCAAGCTTCCCCTGGAGATCTTGATCTAGATATTCCACAACAACTCTCTCCACCTACCTAATTTACCTCTCATAATGTTTCGCCCTATCCTTAGACAATGCGCTCGAAGAGCTGCTATTCCTCTGCGGCCATGCGCTATACGAACCTTTGCCTCGGCTTCAGGACCAACCTTTAACTGGGAGGACCCTTTGGCTTCTAACAACCTCTTGACTGAGGAGGAGCGGGCAATTGGAGAGACTGCGGAGCGATATTGCCAAGAGCAATTGCTACCCCGCGTTCTTCGTGAGTTGTCTCAAATTCGATATCCACAGCACCATACTGATGCCTATGTCTCACAGAGGCCTATCGCGACGAGTCCTACGATCCCAAGATTCTCGAGGAGATGGGTGAGCTTGGTCTGTTGGGAGCTACGATAGAGGGTTATGACTGCGCAGGCGTGTCATCTGTCGCTGGTGGTTTGATCACACGGGCTGTGGAAAGAGTAGACAGCGGCTACCGATCTGGTATGTCCGTACAGTCTTCGTTGGTGATGGGCGGTATCTACGAGCATGGTACTGCCGAACAAAAGGAGAAGTTTCTCCCTCAGATGGCCAAGGGTAAGCTCCTAGGTGCCTTTGGCCTGACAGAACCAAACCATGGCAGTGACCCTGGAAGCATGGAGACAGTGGCCAAGCCTCATCCGACTAAGAAGGGTTACTACTCTCTAAGTGGCGCAAAGACATGGATCACAAATAGTCCCATCGCTGATGTGATGTTGGTATGGGCCAAGCTGCAAGAGACAGGAAAGATTCGGGGTTTCCTGGTGGAGCGCAAGGACTGTCCTGCAGGTACTCTTGAGACACCAGCTATTAAGGACAAGAACGGCCTTCGTGCTTCAATTACCGGTATGATTCAGCTTGATAACTGTCCTGTACCCGAGATCAACATGTTCCCGGAAGTTGAGGGTCTCAGGGGACCCTTTAGCTGCCTCAACAACGCTCGATACGGTATTGCGCTAGGTGTCATGGGTGCTCTGGAGGACTGTATCGCCCGCGCCCGAACATACTCTCTTGAGCGAAAGCAATTCAAGGGCAACCCCCTGGCCAAGTACCAACTCGTTCAGAAGAAGCTCGCCGATGCTTCAACAGACGCCGCCTACGGAACACTTGCCGCCATCCAGGTCGGTCGCCTCAAGGACGAGGGCAAGGCGACACCCGAGATGATCAGCATGGTGAAGAGACAGAACTGCGATGTAGCTCTCCGAAACGCCCGTGTCCTCCAAGAGATCTTTGGAGGCAATGCGGCGAGTGATGAGTATATGATTGGTCGACACGTGGCGAACCTCTTTGTGACGCAAACTTATGAGGGCCAGAGCGATATTCACAGTACGTTTACCTGCACGATGGGAGTGCTGATTGCTAATAAACATTACAGGCCTTATTCTGGGACGGGCTATTACAGGTGTTCAAGCATTCGTATAACGGGGGAGTGATTGGTCAGGGGGCGATATAAAAGAGCCATTGAGATGCATACCCGTAATAGATGCTTGGAAATCAAGCATGTGCCGTTGCAAACAGATGCTATCCAATCATCTAGGCTAGTTTAGATGGTTCTCAAACATAAAGTGTTAACAAGCAAACTGGTCTGCATGGCAACGCTGCCAGCTGAAGCATTCTTCACGGCGCAAGCATACTTCTCGTTGTCGTGACCCTTGATGCTTGATGTTTGATACCCACTTAGTCCGTCTTAAAAACAAACCCTCACTTCGCGGCTCAGAACCAGTGACGTCGTTGCCCTCTGAATACCACCATGATCAGTTGAGCTGGTCAATGCGTGTATCTGTGACAATGTTGAACAAGCCGGTGATGCCGCGGGGCGTCTACTTCCGCATCCGCATCCGCATCCGGGCCCGGCTTTGGGAAGGGTAGATGCGTTCATTAATTCAGGTACATACTGTACCTAGGTACTAACTAAGGTACTGTTCGTGCCGTCATCAAAGCTAAGTAAACTTCCGCCTTTGTACTCCAATAACCAATGCACGAATCATGAGATATGGTACGGAAGCATCTGGAAGTGATGGCGAATGAGTACCTACCTACCAACTTCAAACGTTTATTTCCCCTGCCAACCTCGCACGCCACTCGAATTAACTCACCGCTGCGAAACCTGAATCTTAACCTGAACCTGGAGAGGAGTTTGTTGGCATGGATTGTTTCTACTAATCGTATTGTCATAATAAATAAGCATTCGATGGATCGAAACCAGGCAGAATTCCTAGCACTTAGTGAAGCATAGAAAAAGCCAAGCCTTAAGGTACTAGGGGGTGCCCTCCACTGTATCAGGGCCCAACGTAAAAATCTGTAGCCAACTGTTAGTGCTCGGGTACCGCTAAACACTGATTCGCCCTGTGCAGTGGCGGTGTCCCCCCTTCTGGACCAACGCCCAGCTGTGGCCCAGTCACAGCTAGGGAGGCCTAAAAAAACCTGACTTTTCGGGCTGCCACAATGCCAGCGCAGCCACTCACGCTTCACTCGGGTCTCCTTCCCTCCCCTTCCCCCTCTGACTCCCTCCTGCCCTGCCTGTTGACCCTCTTTCCCCTTCTTTCCCGTTCCTACCCCCATTTGAACGAACCACCTTCCTCCAAATCCCGCCTCTTCTACCTTCTTACCTTATCCATCCTACCATCCATTCAGCCTTGACTGAATTTCTTTAACTCATACTCCACGACAACACAAACAACTTTCTTCCGCAAAACATCATCATCAAACCATCTTTTTGAAGTCGTCTTCCGTTAAATCTCGGACGACGATCTCTCTATAGTGCGTTCTTTCGAAACATCCTCTCTCCCCCCCGACCGCTCGTCCTGTCTTGCAGCCCCTCGACTAATATCTTTGTCCAACCTAGAACGACCGCGATACCTCGCAACAAACTTATTTGATACCCCCTCTACACATCACAAAATGGCTCTCAAGCGCATCAACAAGGAGTTGACTGATCTCGGCCGGTAAGTTCACTCTCTTCTTGCAAGGCCTGAGGGGTCAAACTGGTGGCCCAAAGACGTCAGGTGGGGGCATTTGGTAAGCGGCGGGGTCTTCAGTGACGACCGACGATATCGAAAACCCCTCGATGACCTCAAGCCTCATGGCTATATCTCTTATTTTTGATGAAATGATACTGATTTGTCTTGTGCAGAGACCCTCCGTCTTCCTGCTCTGCCGGCCCCGTTGGCGAGGATCTGGTAGGCATCACCCCTCCCCCACATTGATAAGCACGTGGCTGTCGAAGTCGTCATGACTGCGGGAAGCCTCTGTGCTGTCAAGATAGAGACCAAACGTTTGAGCACACGACTAACGAGTCTGAATAGTTCCACTGGCAAGCTACGATTATGGGACCTGTAAGTTTTACACCCGACCCTGATTGAGGATGCAAAGCCTGGTGGCATGGCTTATGAGCGTGGCGAAGCCTTCAGCCTCACGCCGGTGCATCCGCATCCACTGCAATCAACAATGAAGATCAGCATGGCTGACCAAAAACTGTAGAGCGATTCCCCATACTCCGGCGGTGTTTTCTTCCTCGCTATCCATTTCCCTACCGACTACCCTTTCAAGCCTCCCAAGGTCAACTTCACTACTCGCATCTACCATCCCAACATCAACTCCAACGGCAGCATTTGCCTGGATATTCTGCGAGACCAGTGGAGCCCTGCGTTGACCATCTCTAAAGGTATGTTTGACCTCGAGAACTTTTTTGGTTAGATTTAGAGTACTTACACACTTATCAGTCCTTCTGTCCATCTGCTCGATGCTGACAGACCCCAACCCTGACGACCCCCTGGTGCCTGAGATTGCCCACGTCTACAAGACTGACCGACCCCGATACGAGGCCACAGCTCGCGAGTGGACTCGAAAGTATGCAATCTAAGGCGAACACAAGGACCGGTGTGGTTAGACTTGGGGTGGTTTCATCTCCCCATCATGAAGCGACGTGAAACGACCGATTGAGCGCTTCGTATGCTGTTGCGATATGTCTTAAGACCGCAACACCCAGATGTGATGGGTGCTTTGCCTGAATCGAGGCTTTCAACTGCGGCCCATGAGGCAGCGAGCGACACTGAGAAGCGAGCTGAGGGGAGGAATATGACTCCAAACAAACAAACAGACTAGTTATTAAGGGATTACATGCGGCTGGATGATGGGTTTGCATTGACGATGTGTTTTTGGCATCCAGAAACAGGCAGCGTATACAATTTGTCTCTCAATTTTGCTATGGCTTTGGTTAATATTTTCGTGATGACGCTGTGTCTTGGTGATATTCTGGACGTATGAGATGGATAGTCGCAAATAACGACCGAGTGGGGGTTTTTGAAGCGCCAGCAAATGATCACCCGCGCATGAAGGGTACGTCATGGTGAATGCTGGCGCCTATGATGAGTGAGAATAGGCGCTGACAGGGTTGATGCTATTAGTATAAATGGTAACATGACGCGCTAATGGTCAGGAAGTTGAGTTGGCATCCATCATGGCCATGTCTGGGGTGGGGATCATGAGGAGGCTTTTATAGTTGTTCCAGCCAAGTGTTTCCAGAATTTGATGGGGATTCTCATATGCCGATCTTGTAGATATGGAACTTACAGAGTTGGACTGTGTCGATTACTCATGAAGTTTGTGATGTGTGTGAGGGATGAGGCTACCTATCCACATAGACAACGACAGTGACGAATACGTTTCGAAATGGGACAAGTATTGGGATACGGCATGAGATTTGAAACGAGGCAGAGACAAAACTGGAACAAGGTGTCATGTTATAGGGCAGATACTTAATATGTTGTTTCTTAGCTACGAGTGGGGGATTGGGTTGTTTGACAGCGGGTTGTTGTAGTATTGAATTGGATCTGGGTATAAGAAGTTGAATATTCTCTGAAGAGAGAGACTGATGATACCCAAGATCTCCCTAATCTTGATACGACTGTTACTATGACTATAGTTGCAGGGTCGTTTTGATACCTCCCAAGACTCCATTATATGGAAGAGAGTTCTTGGCTTATTACAGGAAGGATAGCCGCATAACGATGTTGATCAACAATAAACAATATCCAATGATTTTTGTGTCTTTGAAATATCGTCAGAGTGATCAGTTGAGGAATTGAGTTGCTCTTTTCTGTATCGTGGGAATAGTCAACGTGCCTCGATCGTCGTGCCACTCATGGGTCGAGATGTTAAGGTCTGGTCTGGTCCCACTCTTTTACGGTGTGACATGCCAGGGGGGGCAAAGTCTTGGTCTTGTCAAACCTGTAACACCGGGGTTTCAGATGATCCAAGCGTGAATGAGGACCAATCATGAGTTGTTATTGATAAACTGTCAGTGGTAACTTTTGCTAATACATAGATGCAGACGAAGAGTTAGTCTAGGTAGTTAGTTGAGAACAATTCGATTATAGAGGTTGTAAAAGTTCCAAAAACTAGTAAAAAACTAACAGAATATCCATTGAAGCAGTTAATTATAAAAAGTTCATGACTATAGCCCCTGATTGTTCGGTTGAATCATGCCTGACACAGAACAACTCCTTAAATGGCGTGTTCTCCAAACCCACGTCTCGCCTCTCAAAAGCGAAATCTCGAGGGGGTTGTCAGGTCTGTCTTTTACAGGTGCATGCCAAGCGCCAACCCCGGACACTCGCCGTCTGCGCCTGGTATCAAGTCCGGCCGACAACTCCGTTTTTTTTTACTGTGAAGAAACGGCAATAAAATCATCTCATTGCTGTTTTACACCCCTTGAGTTTCATTGTGGGCTTGTTCTGTAGTTCTTTAGACCCTTGCTGTTCCTCTCTTCCTCTTTCACTCATTCACTCTCTTTACCCTCCCTCTCCGTAATGGTGCGATGAGAATTTGTGTTTCCTTTTAATCATTCGGCTCTAGACAGCTTCTATTCTTCTTCTTGTTTATATTATATTATCGAAAATTGTTTCATCAATAGGCCGGAATTTACTCACTTGTTCAGCTGGTTCTGAATATTCCAAGACATCGCGGAGGTTGTTATTGTTGGAAGAGATCGGGAACGAAGGCGACGGGATAAACGACAACAACGCTTCTAAGAGCAGACCAGAAAACTATTGTCGACCTCTTCAACTCAACCGATTCGCCCTCGCTCGCTCAACATGAGTTATCAACTCCATGATTACGGGGAGAAACCCTCTGAACGATCCAGATGGACTCCCCTAACGCGAATGCTTCTATCCGGAGAGATGACCCAGGAGAAGCAACAAGAACTATCGTCAAGAGAAAAGTTTGATCGCTGGATGATCAACGAGGGTTATCGAAGATTGTAAGTGACACTGCTGCCACGATAGAACATTAAAACTGACTTATTTTAGCTTCGTCTTTGTCTTTATGCTTCTTCACGCTCTCATCTTCTCTTTCGCCTGCGTCCACTACTCTCAGAAAGAAAGTCTCGCCACTTCCAATCGAGATTTCGGCTTCACCTTCGTTATAGCTCGTTCAGCAGCCCTGGTCCTTCACGTCGATGTCGCCATTATTCTCTTTCCCGTCTGCCGAACTCTTATCTCTCTTCTTCGTCAGACACCGCTCAATGGAATTCTTCAGTTCGACAAGAACATCACATTCCACATCGTCACTGCGTGGTCTATCGTTTTCTGGTCTTGGGTTCACACCATTGCTCACTGGAATAACTTTGCGCAGGCCGCTATCAAGTACAAGCTCGGCGTTTACGGCTGGTTACTTGCCAACTTTGTTTCTGGACCGGGCTGGACAGGCTATATTATGCTTATTGCGCTGATGGGTATGGTTCTCACATCGACTGAAAAGCCTCGACGAGCCAACTTCGAGCGATTCTGGTATACTCACCACATGTTCATCGTCTTTTTCTTCTTCTGGTCTATCCATGGAGCTTTCTGCATGATTCAGCCCGATGTTGCTCCCTTCTGCACAAGTATTGGAACTTCTGCCGTCGGAGTCTTTTGGCAGTACTGGATGTACAGTGGCTTCGCCTACCTTGCTGAGCGTATTGCGCGTGAAGTACGAGGTCGCCACAGGACTTACATCACCAAGGTCATTCAGCATCCCAGTAATGTCTGTGAGATTCAGATGAAGAAGGAGCACACAAAGACTCGAGCTGGACAGTACATCTTCCTCTGTTGCCCCGCTGTGTCACTGTGGCAGTACCATCCTTTCACTCTGACCAGTGCCCCCGAGGAGGACTACATCTCTGTTCACATCCGTTGTGTCGGAGACTTCACCAAGGAGCTTTCCAAGGCTTTGGGCTGTGACTGGAGTAAGAAGGGCGGAGGTGGTGGTGACGGCAGTAAAGTTGTTGGTTTCACCGGTAACGAAGCTGAGATCGACCCAGCTATCCGGCGTGTTCTCCCCCGAGTCTACGTCGACGGTCCCTTCGGTTCTGCCTCTGAAGATGTCTTCAAGTACGAAGTCTCCGTTCTGGTCGGTGCTGGTATTGGTGTGACACCATTCGCCTCCATCCTCAAATCCATCTGGTACCGCATGAACTACCCCCAGAAGAAGACACGTTTATCCAAGGTCTACTTCTTCTGGATCTGCCGTGACTTTGACTCTTTCGAGTGGTTCCGCTCACTGCTTCTCGCAGTTGAAGCGCAGGATCTGGACCATCGCATTGAGATTCACACGTACCTTACAGCCAGAATCAAGGCTGACGATGCGACAAACATTATGATCAACGATGCCAACGCTGATAAGGATACTATTACTGGTCTTCGCAGCCCAACCAACTTTGGCCGACCTAACTGGGATATGATTTTCAGAGGTATCAGAAAACTGCACAGTCCTTCTGAGGCGGGTGTGTTCTTCTGTGGACCTAAGGGATTGGGAAGTTCGCTGCATCAATACTGCAACAAGTATACCGAGCCTGGGTAAGTTTTCTTTTTTATAACCGTGAGATATTCTAAGCTAACATGATGCAGATTTTCTTTTGTCTGGGGCAAGGAGAACTTCTAAACTTTGTCTCTACAATTTCTGTTCAAGTCTAGGCGAGTGGGTAGTCAAGTCTGTAATTGTGAAGGCCACTGAGGTAGAAGATTTACTGGAAGACCATGCCTGGTCTACGTTCTCGTTGAGTTATCATTTTAATACAATAGAAACAAATGTCGCACTATACCAACCAATACAACCATTTTCTGACATGTCCAAGCTATATTGTATCTATTTATGAATAACAGTCACCTGCCTCTTTGAAGGATATAAAGCTTGTAGGATATGGATTATCGCGAGAGCTACTTAAATCTTACCTATAACTTTAGGTATTCCTTAATAGACGTTAGCCCTATAAGCTTCACGGCACCTAAAGAGATAATAAGTGAGCAAAGGATTCTCCCCAGCCCCGTGAGTCAAGTGAAAGCGAGGCGCAGCTGAAGAACTGGTGGTAGCTGACGTTAGACTACGATCTACTTTAACATTCCATGCCACATCTGACCCAGATCGCGTCTGAAACGTTTCACAGGCCTGGAAAGTGTCTTATCAGCCACAGCTTATGGATATGGATACAGAATCTCAAAGACGATTCTGACTAAGTCAAGGGCTCCATAGTTACGGGTATTACGGCTTCTCTCTCTCTCGATCTTGATCTCGGACATGTTTTGAATCACCGAAGATTTGAAAGCGTCAGCAAAGACGGACAAGACAACATGCGATCGATGCCCAAAATTCCATGCAGGGTTCTAGACAGGACATGAAATGCAGAATCGAAAATAAATTTTTTAGCTAACGACTGAAATGTGCATGTCTCACCACCAGCCAACAACGTGTTCGAATATGGCGATTGGTAGATGTGGCTTAACATAATTAATATGCATGCATGATAGAAGCACCGATATAGAGACGGGGTGGATGGATTTAGTACTGTAGGCTGACTGACGGTCAAGCCGATGCAACCATCCATCCAATTGAGTGAGAGTTTATTTGGAAGAAGACCCTGAGATCTGGTAGTGATGGGCTTGTAGCATCGTAAGTGGCATCAATACGAGTATGCGAAATAATTATAGAGTATCAATGATAGAGCTGAATAAATGACGGTAATATCCAATTCTAAAGTAGCCCCAGCGGAAATCGAAACAAATTGGATCGCGTAAGGTTCCATTTCGGGATCAGACCCTGAGGTTCTCGAGTCGAGCTTCCCTCATTGGACCCGTCATGCCCCGCCGCTAACATGTCTTCAGGTGGTCAACCAGAGGGGAACCACTGGAGCCCCTGTTAGCCTGCCAAAATACGAACCGAGGCCTTACTCGTGACCAAGTGGGAGATTGATGTCATTCAGTGGAGGAACAATTGACAATCAATTCAGATTCAGTCTATACAGATTCACAAATACTGAATTGTGTGAGATCTATACTATGTAGAGGCCTCACCTACAAAATACTACCTAATAACAATTATGGTTAAGGTAGGTTGGTAAGGTAGGTATGCAAAACCTTCAGCAACACCAACACCAACATCAACGGTTCAACGCCTCTTCCTTTTAGCCTCTCGCGCCACTTCCTTGTTGGATGGTACCGTCGATAGCTGCAGAAAAAAGTCTCAATCATGAAATTTCTCATTTGTATTCTCAATCTGCAGTCTTAGCCACTCTATGAATTAGAAGGATTGGTACACCATTTTCTGGGCATCTGTCACGTTTTTGCCTCGCTCTGCAATGATCAACCATGATCAGCAGGAGAAGCATCGAGGATAGGTCCACGTTACTTTGGCATCGTGTAGACCTCGTAAATAGAACACTAACAATCTCAAAAGAGTTGGGGTGCAGGGCCGTAATAAACGAGCTAGACTATAATAGGTAAGTCTTAAGGGGCTTTAAGGCTCGATTTGTCCGCTATACAAATTGCGAGGTCATTTCTGGTAGCCACGCATAGGTTGGGTCAAGGCCTCTAAATGAGGCTACATATTCATGTGGCCTTTTCTTTGTTGTCCCTCTCAATTTGATTATCTGAAGTGTCGATGATGACGAGTTGACAATGGTTCACTGTCTATTACTGTAGATAAATCATTAACCGTTTCACTGTAACAATCAAATAATGCCCATTCGTCAGCTTGTCTCTCATCTCCCCCAATCAACAATCTTTAATGCATTGAGTTCGCTGTCAAAGGTGCAGGGATTCGATACTTCGCCACTAAGTACCGTCTACCTTAACAGTCCGTTCCCCGTACACGCACACGCACTCGGCGTCTCTCTCTTCTCTCTCTTGCAGCAGACAGCAAATTTTTAGTGTGGCCGGCTTCGCCCAAATCCGCTCTTCCCGTACCATCCCATTCCTTTCCCTTTCATCACGAGCCTGGATCCCCCCGTTCGCTCTTCTCACTCATTTTGGTCATTCACTCGCTTACTACAAACTACTGCTACTACGCCTTCTTCCATCCTTTGTTTCCCTCTCGTCTCACCTAACTAAACCACACGAGCGAAGGAGTTATTCATTGCTTGTATCCCCCCCCTAACTCTTACTGTTTCTAACACTCGTTACTCATCTTTTATTTTTCCCTTTTTTTGTACTTTGCTTTACGCGCATTTTACTGTTGGCTGCCGCGCGTGCCTTTCGTACTCCCTTATCCACATCGCACAAGCCCGAGACAAGTAGCGACATTTTACCTGACTTGACGACCGCTTGCGCCCACTCTCTTATCCGACACCAGCGACCTCTTTTTATCTGAGACGGCCACTGGTTTTTTCTCATTGGATTTGTTTTTCCTTGTGCTGAACCCTGCTGGGTCTTCTTCGTCTATCACCCATCGTTCGATCACCTTTAACGCCGGCCCTTGATTGACTCGACAACAAAACCGACCGTTCAAAATGCAACTTCGAAGATTTTTGCTCCTGGGCATGCTCCTTGGAGCTGAGGCCACCAATATCATTGCTCGTCAAGACACTGGCTCCGGCTCTGCTGCTGCTCCCGCGAGTGATTCCGACGCCAAGACTACCGCTGAGGCAGATCCCACGACCGACGATACTGCTAAGACTACTAACGCACCCCCTGCTACAACTCAAGCTGGCGACGATTCCAGTACCGCCGCCGATGCTACTACTAGCGATGCAGGAACAAGTGCAGCTGCAGATGTTACCAAGACTGTGACTGTCACAGTCACTGACGGTGATGCTAAGACTGTGAGCCGCGAGACTACCGTCTTGAAGACCATTACATCCACCGTCCTCGTCACGTCAACTGCCTTCGAAACCAAGACTGTTACTAGCAGCGATGCTAAGACCGCAACGACTACGACATATGTGACTTCCACCCAGTGGGCCAACGAGAAGCGTGCTCTTGATCTGGCTCCCCGAACTATCGGCGGCGCCGAACTTGTCGCCCCTGCTACCGCTACCGCTACAACCACCACTGCTCCTCCCAGGTTCGACGCTGCTCTCCATGGTGAACATTACGGTCTCCGCGCCTTCCGACGAGGTCTCGAGAAGCGTGCCACGAAAACTGTTACAACCACTGTCACTGCGGCCAACGACGGCGGCACCACTGTCTTCGACACCGTTTCCCGAACCGTTATCTCTACTGTCAGCAGCCAGACCAAGGTTACTAAGACCATCACCGAGACCGAGCAGGCCGATGCCAGCACCACTGTCACTGTTACAAGCACCCTTGTTGTTACCTCCACTAAAGTGACCACCGGTGTTGTTCGCACAGAGACTGTTGCTCCTTCTGGAGAGTATGGACCTTCTGGCACTGGCGGTGCTAGCTCCGATAACAAGAGCAGCAACAAGGATGAGGGTGGTCTCTCTACTGGTGCCAAGGCTGGTATTGGTGCTGGTGTTGGTGTTGCTGGCCTTGCCGTCCTTGTTGGTCTCGTCTGGTTCTGCCTCCGCAAGCGTCGCAATGCTAAGAACAAGGCCGAGTACGACGATGTCTTTGGCGCTTCTGAGGTTCCTGTGGGTGGCCGTGGTGGTGGCGGCGCCGCTGTCGGTACCAGCCCCCATATGTCCCAGGCTTCCCCCGCTGGCACCTCTACTCTTGCTCCCAGCCGCAACACTACCATGTCTGAGGGTTACCGTGGTACTGCTCTTGGCGATGGTCGTGCTGGTTTTGCCAAGCCCCAGCAGTTTGGACGCAGCTACATGCCCGTTAGCCCCGAGACCAACTACTCCCGCACTGCCGGTAGTGACCAAGCGTACTCAGCCGTCACCCCTGAGAACAAGTTCGCAAACCCTGCTGGAGGCTCGCCCCCTCACAATGCTGCCGAGATGTACAGCCCTGCCAACACAGCTGAGCTGGCTAGCGACAGCGCTGCTACCAAGTGGCACCAAAATGATGCTGCTGAGATTGATGGAAACCAGGTTACAAGCGCTCGCGGAACAGCACCTCCTGAGCATTTGTACGAGATGCCTACCCAAGTTTACAGGTAAACGGATACGTTGCCAGATGACCAGCATGGCGGTTATTGAAAGAGGAATGTCTGGATGAAGAAAACTTCAAGATTCGATGAGACTCCCCTGAAAGCTAGAGGGAGGGGAAATAATTAATGTCAGATACTGTACATATTGTAAACCGTTTAACTTTTTTTTCCTTGAGTATGACGAGATCACATCGGTAAAGCGGACAAGAGCGGGTGATGTTATCTCCCATAACATGACTTGTATATCTTCCTTTGTTACCATTTTGGGTTCGACAGAGTTGTGGATGATTTGGTGGTGTTTTTGCTGATTAGAAATTTATGTGGATGCAATAAAAAGAATTCAAATCAAGATACTTTTTGATACCCTCCTTATATGAATTAATTACCTTGTCTCTTGAGGTTTTGGCCAGATGAGATATATCTTGGTATTGCCATGCAATTTTGATAGTTTGACGATAATGCTCAGGAACGTCAACGGTAACTTTGACACGATGACTGTAATCTGGCTGATTAATTGAGTTACAGCCAACGAGATGATGACTATAAAGGATAATTAAGGTAGAAATATCTACCTAGTCAGCTGTCAATGTCCGTTATCGGTGACGCCACTTGATGTCGTGCATCGCAAGGGAGCCATGTGCAATATATAGACGAAGGCTTCAACCAAGCAACGAGTTATGTGAAGAGCTCAATTATTAACCCTTTAGATAAAGTTATCAATCATATCATTGAATTTCTTCTTTCTCTTTCTGATTATCTCATTTAGCCAAATTACCACAACCAAAAGGGCAGCTCTAGAACAGAAGGTCGATCATGAATCCACTCATTATTATCCTATCGAAACAACTCAAGTTACATTCGAACTAATCAACAGTCATGGTCTTTGTATAACCGGAGAAGTTTCGGATGACCTGACCTGGTTTGAAAGCGGATCTATTACGAAAAAAATTCAAAGTTATTTGTTTACCTTTTGCAATTTAAATCTCTCGTTCTTCTGTTCCATCTCTTTTCCTCCTCTCTTGTCTTATCTTGTCTTACTATTATGCGCCAAGAATAGTCTAGTTTTTTAAAGGGTGTCGCGAGTGGCGCGGTCTTTTTTACCCGTTTCTCGCTGTTGTCCGACGACATTTTACTACATCGTTCGGTTTTACCCAGAGACGAATATTTCTCTTTCTTCAAAGTGAAGAGAGTTAGGAAGTTCCTTCTTGAACTGTAAGTGTTCCTTAGAAATCCTCATCAATATTCCTTACTCATAGCCCCGCCATAGATACATCAACATGGCTTCCAAAGACGGCGAAGATACTCCGCCAAGGCCTCACAGTCTCAACGATGAGTGTGATCCTTACTCAACAGCTGATGAGAAGAGACTCGTTGCGAAGCTGGACTTTTACATCATTCCTCTTGTAATGGTCCTTTACCTCTTCAGTTTCCTAGACAGGTTGGTTAAGCAAACTCATTCAGAAAGTCTCTGTGGCTAATTCGAACCGATAGAGTCAACATTGGTAATGCTCGACTTTACGGACTCGAAGAGGATCTGAATCTTTCCTCGAACCAATTCCAAGTCACTGTCTCTATCCTCTTTGTCACATACTTGCTCTTCGAGGTCCCCTCCAATCTCGTTCTCAAGCTCTTCACCCCGCGCCGATGGATCGCATTTATCGCTACTGCGTGGGGGATCATCGCCACACTCAGTGGCCTCGTCAACTCATACGGTGCTCTTATCGCATGTCGTCTGCTTCTTGGAGTCGTAGAAGCAGGTCTGTTTCCTGGATTGACGGTATATCTCACTTTCTTCTACACCAAGCGAGAACTCGCCCTTCGAGTAGGCTACCTGTTCGTGAGTGCCGCTGTCGCTGGTGCTCTTGGCGGTCTATTGGCGTATGGCATTGGTCACATGGATGGCCTTCATGGTATGAGCGGCTGGCGCTGGATTCTGATCATTGAAGGAATTCCGAGCTTTGTGATCGGAGTGGTCACGTACTTTGCGTTGCCTAATGATGCAGATACAGCGTACTTTCTTGACGATGATGAAAAGGCTCTCATGCGTCTGAGGCATTCGCGTGATTATGGAAACACGGCATCGAGTCGTGAGTTTAGCAAGAAGGACATGATGTGCGCCTTCAAGGACTGGAAAGTGTGGGCATTTTGTGTCGCGCAGTTTGGCGTCGATACTATGTTGTATGGTGAGTTTCAATACCTCACTCAAATTCGAGGCCTTTTCTTCTAACGAACAATTGCAGGGTTTTCAACCTTCTTACCGACCATCATCAAAGATCTTGGCGACTGGTCAGTCGCAGAGACACAACTCCTCACTGTGCCTTGCTACTTTCTCGGTGCTGCGGCGTACATGTCGACTGCCTTCCTTTCAGACAAGCTTCAGCGACGTGGAGTTTTCTGTGTTATTTTCGGACTTATCAGTGTTGTCGGATACGCCGTCCTGCTCGCTGATGTGTCCTCAGGCGTACACTACTTTGGCTGTTTCCTCGTAGCTGGAGGTCTGTACGTTGTCGTGGGCCTACCACTGGCTTGGGTAAGTTGAAAGAAGAGCACTTTCATGTGAAGATATATCTAATTGAGTTGATTAGTTGCCCACAAACTCGCCGCGTTATGGAAAGCGTACTACAGGTACTGGTATGCAGTTGACATGGGGCAATATCTCTGGCATCATGTCTGCGTTCATTTAGTAAGTGAACATGCCAAACTCTCATGTACACTTTGCTGACCACGATAATAGTCCTGCTGCAGACAAACCTCGATACATCAAGGGCCATGCCGTAACTCTCAGCATGGTTGCTCTAGGCACCATCATCTACGGTTTTATGTGGTGGTGGTACCGCCGTGAGAATGAACGACGACAAACAGGTGAGATGGACGAAAAGTATCGAGGAATGAGCGAAGATGAATTGGCTGAGCTTGGAGATGAGAGTCCGCGTTATAGATATACCATTTAGAGGGTCAAGAGGAGGATGCTTGTTTGTGTTTTTGTGAAGGATGAAGTAATATGGAAAGGGACAGGAGAAGCGATCATTGGATACCTATTGAGAGCAGAAGCTGAACTAGAAATCAGTTTCAGGATAATATAGAAAGAATTGAGTGGTTGAGTTACATTGCAGAGCCTCAGATTTCTTCCAGGATCAGCGAGTTCAACCTTAGTAAAGGCGCTAATGCCGATGCTAGTGGCTTGCCCTGATGAGCTGCATCTGATCTGATCTGTTGGCGTTGCTGGGGAGTCCGAGTTCTTCATGTAACATTGGCCTATTCAACATGTGTTTATCAAGTCTTGTCGAATCAGATGTACAAGGAGTATTTTACCAGAAAAGTAACTATGAATGGCCAAGTATTGCAGGTATGTTGTTCCTGTTGGGGCTGCGTACGTCAGCTGCTGAATATCATGAAGTGGTCTCGTGTGCTGTGTATGTGTAATGGGGCCAGTGCGTGCATAATGAATACGAGGTTTGGGCGTTGAAGAAAATAACACTAACATTGCAGTTAATTGTGTTATTTCTAAGGAGTAACTGCAATTAATTACCCATATTCCTGATACATTGACTGAATATTCATTACAGAGTCTTTCCTCCCTACCTACCTAGGTGTATGGAGGTGCTATTCTTCACAAGCTGCTGGTTTGGCTATAGTAGTCCCCTATAATTAATATATTATGCCTGAACAAACACATCATCAGCCTCTGGTAACGTTACCCAACGGGAGTAAATGAACACCAAAACACCAACAACCTTTGCCACAGACACCCAACTCTCATTCCCTCCCTACAAGAGGCCACCCAAGACAGGTTACCATTCTTTTTGGAGACCATTCCACCTCAGTACCCCAGGATCACAACGGGTGCATTAGTTAGCTAGCGGACCCTTGTTTCCAAATTTAGGTGCTCCGGCCTTAGCGTGGAAAATCAGAGGCTTAACAGAGGCTGCCGATGGGACTCTCTCTGCCATTCCCGTTTCCCTGGTTTCTCTCGTTCGTCTCGTCCACTTTCTTCTCTCTTTACATCCTTACCAACCAACCAACTAATTCTTTCTTCGCTGCTTTCCACTTTCGTTATTAACCAACTTTGTCTAAAGTCTCTCGCTTGTCTTCTCTGACAGTTGGAATCTACTTTGCTCTACTCCGTACTCCGTATTCGATCGTTGTCTAGGCATCTCCCCTATTCCATCGACTCTCCCGACTTTGCATTGCATACAACTTTTAATAAATCGACAACATGCGTTTCTCAAGCATCCTTCCTATCGCTGTTCTCCTCACAGGCGCCATCGCCGCCAAGGACGAGTCCACCACTGCCGTGGCCTCCACCACTGCCGACGACAAGGCGTCCAAGACAGACGAGGCTTCTGCGACCGACACAGGCAAGAGTGATAAGGATAAGGAGTCAAAGACCGACAAGTCCGACAGCAAGTCTACTACCAAGGGCAAGGAGTCTGCTTCGCAAACCTCGGCTACTGGACCTACAATCACTTGGGATCCTCCTGCTCCCAAGACCACGATTCCCGACATCAACGCTGGCTCTCCTTCGCCCATGACTCCCGGTGTGGTGGTTATCTCACTGGTTCTCGGTATCACAACTCTCGGTATGGCACTCCTATAGGAGCATATCACATATCACATGCTCGTAGAGACCTGTATCTACCCTGCAAGCAGCGAGCGTTTTTGTTGAACGGTTTTGTTCATTTTATTTCACATGATGGTGGCGCTACATGGAATGTCAACGGCAACAGGAGGATTGATGACTTTTTCTGGCCTGTAATTTGTTAGCTGGGAACGCGTTGTTTGTGGCGCTCAGACAAGCCTCTTTTGTTTCGGAAAAATAAAAAGATGCCCGGAAATTGAGAAGGGATTAGATCCGTACTTTCGATTTGGGAAGAGCATTCGCTGCATTGGAGTAATATTGTTGATATAAGTAATTGGGTCAATCAATATAAAAGAAGAATTTCTTTTGAGCATATGTCTACCAATTATCTGCTGCTGGTAACCTCAAACCTCATGAGCCAATCGTTGGTTGGGCTAGGGCATGCATGATCTGATACAAGCACTATCCCAGCTGCATTATTTTTTATAGAGCGTCACAAAATAAGAGTATGTTTTCTCACAATATCCTAACTTATATATCGATTTTATCCATAACTTCAATGTTTACCTATCTCGAGGCTCCCGCTGTAACCAAACATTTAACATGATTCAGTTCCCGATTCGAAGGTACCGATGATATCTAACCAATTACGGCATCTAGAATCGACGTCATAAATCCACCCTTGTACACCCAATCACTTGACCCCTCCCCCTCATTCCTCTGAGCTTCAGCGTCTGATGTGCCTGTTTTGTAGGGGGCTTCAGCAGGCCTCTCGTGGTATCATAGGTCCCGTCATTAGGTGTACCCGCTAACTGCAGCTGGGAAGTCGCAATGCATGTCTTGCATTCCTCTTGCCCAACCAACAGCACGAAGCTGAACTTGCGATAATACACTTTTCTCTTATTCATAATCTCCCAGTCTTTTTCTTCTTCCTACACAAATCGTCAATATTTGAGGCGCATTGATTCATCATCATCATCGTTGACGATTGTGTCATACGATTTGTTCATCGCGCATTTACTGCCTGAAATCAACCAACAAACGCCCAACTTCCTGAGCCGCCGTAGACGGCGAACCCTCGATACCTGACGTTGCCTCGTATCACCCATCACCTTCGCATTCATTTTCGCCATCACCCAAGTCAAAGACCTCCAACAAGGACAACCCCCATTGTCTTTCATTTAGATACCAATCTTCTACCGAATCCACCTACCGTCATCATGGCGCAGACGCAACCCCCAACCTTCATTAACCTCCCTCCTCCAGGATCCAGACCAGAGACCCCCTCTGAGATGCCGTGTGTTTTACCTCACTCCTCCTAACCTGACCTTTCATTGAAAGTAATGGCATTATCTTGGTTGAAACTTTCCCACTAACCTCATTGTCCGTCTCAGCGGCACTCCTACAAGCACCACTACCTCTCTTTCTACTCTATCTACCACTGCGATCAAGGATGGTCATCGTGGCCACTTTCCCCAGGGTCCTCTCAGTCGCGGCCACCAGCACAATCCTTCTACCCAAAGCCTCGAGGCTGAACGCGCCGACCGAATCTCTCGACTCGCTGGTCTCGAGCGAGTTTCAACTCTTCGGGCACCTCCTCAAGCGAATGCTCAAGGAGCATCGTCTGCATCGCCTCAGACCACGCCGACCTCTACAACCGGATTTCCGCCCAACTTTCCTGCTACACAGCATTTGACACCTGCATATTTTGATAGCAATGGCCAGCCTGTTGCTGTCACAAAGATGAGCACCGTTGGGACGGCCAGCGCTACTGAGAGCCATATTGGCGACGGCGACGATACACGCACAACTGGCGGCGAACACGACGAGGATATGCTAAGCACCGACACCAACTACCGTGAGGCTGAATCGATCACAAGCATGGGTGGCTATCCTGATGCGATGGATGAGGACCTCGATGGTGCTAATGCTCGTTCTGTTGCTGGATATGATGATCGTATGAGTGATGATGGCTCTGCCTCACTTGTTGGTTTTGGTGAGGGCGCAGGGAGTACCGTATCTGGCCCCATCTACCATCGTCGACCGGCTCCTCAAGCTTGGGGACTGGAGAGGACCAACTCGGGACTGAGCGACGCCCGGCGTGAGCGCGATACGCATATGGGTGGTGATACGCCTGTAAGTGTATCTGCGCTGCAGGAGCGCCGGGATGCTCGTATGATGGACGGTGTCGCAACCGACCCAAATCCAGGACAGGCACCAGAGAACGACTCTTTTGTTGACACAACCTTCCGAGGCCCTGTCTCTGCGTCACAACCTCAGGCACAGAGTGCTGCTGCTGCTCAAGAGGCAGCGGAAAGAATCGTGCAGAGGTTGGACAGAGGTGAGACAAGGGCCCCCGCCTCTGGCCTTGTAGGCCCTGGGCGAGGTGATGAGCCACTGGGCAAGTTCTATTTTGAGGGTGAGAAGCGTGACGATTAAAGAAATGATGGATGGTTCCAAAAGAGTACAGTCAGTCAAAGCACCGCCTGGAATGGTTTGGGGATGATTTTCAGTATTGGAATTGAAGGCGTTGTCGCTTCGAACATCTGACGGCCGAGATGTTATTTCTCATGTTGCGCACAGTTACCTCAAAATTCTGTCCTACTGTCTAGATTATATGTATGCACATCGCTGTTCCGTCAGTCTTATCTTTGAATGTTGGCATCGAAATTCTTATCACTATCTGCTTCCTATTCTAAATACTTGATGCCATCATAACATTTGTGCCATCATAACATTTGCCACAAAGAATAATCTGTTGTGTGTAAACAACCTTCTTGGATTATACTCTCTACGGATTCGGTTATCACAAATTGGATCGAAGTTGGAATATTCAATGGTGTGCCAATGTGCCAAGCTCAACATGGAACTTGGCACGCTGCTTCATGATATTGTGGCCAAAGCCAAGCCATGCCGTCACCCCAGCATGCCTATTCTAAATATGATGTTCCTATCTATTCGCCCGAGGGTAGGTTCGAAGTTCCATGTGCTTCATTTGGCAACTATCATGAAACCAAGAGAAGAAGAAAAACAGGAGTAGAAAGATGTGCCTCTTCATAAAACCCTCCCTTGCTGTCTGCCTTATGATCATGGCTCGTTCTGTAAAACAAATGCAACCGACCCCAAATAAACGCCAAAGTTTCATGTAATCGATTGGCCCAGTCTTTGTGTGGGCTTGTAGGAAGTACGCCTTAGCAAATGCGTTCCAAAACGTCCAGATAATAGCCATTGGCCAGTTGTGAAATCAGCTGTGGAAGAACAGTGACACCTGGGGGTCGCTGATAACGAGCTAATCGCGATCCTTTACTCGCAATGCTTGGCAGATGATAATCGAGGCTTGAGTGCAAAAGCTCCAGTGCCTGTAGGGATATGTGCATTCTGCCATTTCAGGCACTTTCGAAATGTATCAAAAGACTTCGAGGCTGCGGTAGAGGAAGCACCATCGATGGTCGGCCTGGACTGACACGCCCTTTGGTGGATGGAAAATATATGCATATGTGAAGACCCTTATTGTGGCCTTATAGTTTGAAAGACTGCCTGTGTTGGGGTATATGACGAGGTTGGATCAACATGCCGCTTTCTCACGCGCAAGAGAAGTCAAGACGCATTCGGCGGGCGATGCCTTGCCAGTCCCACACGGAAATCCAGTCACCATGTTCCATGCAGGCCCATACCTTCTCAAGGAGTTCCATAACACGCTCGCAGTTACGAAGACCTGTATAACCGCGAACGGTTCTGACAGCGGTACGGATACGTTCTTGTTGAGCTTGTTCGAAACATGCAGTACCGATAACAAGGCAAGGGATGAGTAGCAGAGTCTGAGAGGGATCGGAAGGCTTAAACGATTCGAGGATAGTTAGAGATTCTTCAACGGCGAGAGTTATTCGGCGATCATGATAAGCTGGTCTTCGGTTTGGTGGTGGCGAAGATGCTCTCTCTTGACAAGATGATGAGTCTTGTTCATGCATGGAACTGGTCCTCGAAGGGTTGCGTGATGTTGGACAACTGCTTGCCATGTGAACGTCTCCAGACCCATTGGCACCATTGTTCCTTGACACTGTGGCCATCATCGAAGCTCGTCTGGGCGGGGGCGGTAGTGGTGCAACGGCAACTGTAGCTGAGACAGGCAGCGTGCTGAACGTCGAGCGGCGCATCGACGAGACTGAGGGTGGGTAGATAGTTCGGAATAAATACACCCACATCATCTGCTTATAGAGTAATCCAACGCGATCACGGCTATCCCCCCATGGCCAGTTTGGTGTCCACTCGCGAATAGCCGCATCTATCTCAGCAGCCTGATATAAGCTGGTGTAATCCACCACAGGATCAACACCAGCAGAGATGTTAGCTCGAATCGTGTTTCTAATAGTCGTGATCTGAGAAAGGTACTGGAAGAGGCCGTCGCTGACACCTAATAATCGAGGCGGCTGTATCGGCGACGCAGGCTCCCAATCCTCACAAGACAATCGAGCTGTCATGTTTTCAGGGTGCCAAAAGAGATCGTCGGCGAAGATATGGTAGTGGAAAAACTCAGTAATAAAGGTACAGAAAGCAGGGTCCTCGGGAGGTGAGTGTTGAATCAGGGTCTGGTAAGCCTGGAGATGCACTCGATGCTCGCCTCGAGGATTTCCATCGGCCCTTGTCTGAAGAAGCAAGCAAAGCATCTGTCCATATCTCGCAGAGAGGATAGTCTTGTACTCAGGATCATCCTTGTCCAAGGGTCTTCCCATATCCTCATAGAGTCGCTTCATAGATTCATCGTGATGATAGTCAGCTCGTTGTTGCAATGCTTCCCGATTGGACTGAGGATGATCGGCCAATAGCTTGGCACCATAAGGTGTATCCCAATCAATGTGCTTGCTGCTGACCGCCAGAATCGAGTGCATGAGACCTTGATGCTCATTTGCGAGGTGAAGGATAATGTCCTTAAAGGCATTCTTGGCCTCGCCTTCAACTGTCAGGACATTGCTTAATTGGGTAATGTAGTGTTTCCAAAAGACTTTGTCTTCAACAGTCTCAACACCATGGAAGATTGGTTGCATAGTAATGATTGGAAGTGCCTCCTGACGTAGACGTTCTAGTATGGTGTTAGATAGTAGATAGGTACTGTCGTAGAGAAACTTACCCTCTTCGGCCTTTTCTTTGCCGCTCTTCCATATTTGCTTCTCGTGATAACCCTCGCATACCACAGCATTCTTCTCGCAATTCATGCCTAGGAACAAAATGTTAGAATCATAAGTGCGTCGGACGAGTTGAATCAGATCGTACATCGGGGTTTCTGCCTCGTGTTAGCCGCTTGTTCTGATCCAAAGGAATATACCGACACGACATGCCAGTTGAAATGGCATTCACTCGTATTTCGTGATAGCCATGTTGCCTCTTGAAAGAAATAAACCACTTACTGCTTCGTCACACTTCTTCTTGCGCTTGCGGCAAGTAATGCAGCCGGTCTTTGATCGACCTTTCGTCACCTTACTTGCGCTGACTGCCGTTGTCAAAGGGTGCTTCCTTGGTCTTCCTCGTGGTCGTTTCGGCTTCGGATCGATCTTTGTGGATTCCATTGAAGCTGATACAAGCGGGGCAGCTTTGAGATCGTCCATATTAAGGTCATCTTCGACAGGCTCCAGTTTCGGGATCGTCAAGATATCGTCCGAGCCTTGTTCCCAACTGTTATCCATCTCAATATCGTCTCTATCGACATACTCCGTGCTCCAGGAGTCGGCGCATGATGAAGAAGCTGAGTGAACCATTGTTGGTGCGGAGGAATTGTCCAAGCCTGCGCTCAAGGGTGAAATCTGACCAGTCTGTAGTTGGTTTGCCGCTGATGAAGACATCCACAAAGATTCCATTGGCAAAGGCGATGGTGGCATCATATTGCTTCGGTCTTCGGAAGATATGCTATGGCTGTCGCACCAAGCCAGGTTTCGTTCACACTGCGTATATGCAAATGAACGTTCGATAGCCATTTAGCTGCCCAGACAAGCATGCCCCTCTGGAAGGAAGAGTTGGGAGCAGAGATGATTTGTATCGACAGTCCCAAGGCCGGCGGTAAAGGCTTAGATAGATAATCCGTTAGTTTAGCTTGTTAGCCCACCGATCGAATCTACAGCACAGTCTATGGAAGCGGACGTGACGACTCGGCATGAATCTGTGGAGACTGGAGGGTGGTGGCGGTGGACGTTAGGATGGACTAGTTATCAACGCCAACACACTAACGGTTGATTGAAGCTCCTTTAGTCGCCCAGGACAAGCGGCCGTTCGAAGGTCGCAAGATGAAAGGGAGGGAAAGGTGATGAGGATGGAGGGGCTATGTGGGTGGAGAGGTCTTATTTGGGAGTCTAGGTATGGAGGAGCTCTGAGATCCAGGCTGGAACCCTTCTACAGTCCGTCGACTCCATCTCTCCACAGTTATCATACTCTAGCGATGAGGTTGGCCTCATGGTCAAGGTGAGAGAGAGCCCACAGGGGCCCTGATACGCCTGGTACATAACGCTCAGCAACCATGTACGGTTCGGTCCCGTCAAGGATCTCTCAGGCCGCTCGACGATGCCATCGATGGTCCTCCAGACCCTGTCATGCCAGGGCCAGCTGCTGGGGGCTAGGTCGGTTAGTTCAGTAGTTTAGGACAGCCGTGGTGAATGAGACGTGGAGGATACTCTAAGCCTTGGCGTAAGTCTCCACCCAAGCCTTGATGGACATGGTGTAGATATCCACCCTCCATAGATTTAGCGCGTTCAGGGCCCTGACATAGATACTTCAGGGTACGCAAACCAGGTTAAGCTGTCCAGGCTAAGTGGAACATTCCCAGGCTGGACTGGACTTTTCAGAGCTCAGGTTGGGTCGAGGTGTGTGGTGCAGAGTAAAGAGGACATACTATAAATGTTAGTGAAGAGGATACGAGAGCAAGACGATGGCTTGTGAGCATCGCACCCTTGCTTACGAGTTGGAGTTGGGATGCGGATGCGAAGCCTCGATCAAGCAAGCATCTCGATCAACTTGACATCTGTCCTCCACCTCAAAGACCAATCAATAGCAATGAGTCGTGTTTATGCTTGTAGAAATAGTATGCGACAGGTGGAGTAGCGTCTAGGTATGGTTCGACAATGGTTGATCTGTTTCTGAAAGTCACACGACAAAAACAAAATGTCAACCAACTTTGGAGGAGGAGGAGGAGGAGATTTCTGTTCTGGCTCTGCAACGGTTGACGTTGCAGCATTAATGTAGCATGATATCATTTCAAGTCCCCTTGGTGTTGGGTGGCATTCGTTGGTGTTGAAGCGTCTCATCGTTCATAAAATTTATCGCGCAACTGTTACTGCTCTATCCAATGCGCAGTGATGCCAATGCCGATGGTTTGATTTTTTAAGCCTATGATGTTGTCATATTGAGGCCGTAATTGGGGCTATGAATCTGCATGGAATATCAATGCCATTCTTGGGCATCAAGCGCAGGCCATCGACTAGTGGGGGGATTCTCTCTCTCGTGGGGATATTCATCGCGTCGATAGGACGATGGAGCGATGGAGGTATTTTTTGGGGGGGTTTTTTGGGTTTTTTGTGGTAGTCGCAAGTTGATCTGTCGCCTGGATAAACAGGATGTAATGGATGGTGTTGAGTGGTAGAGCGGGTGAATTGAATTGGTAAAACTTTCTTATCGGCCGGCATCTAAAGTCTAAACTACCTAAATAGGCACATCATTTTTTTCTTTCTTAATTCGGTCAGTAACTATGTAGATCATTCATTCTTTTCCGAGAAGGCGTCTTCCTCCACGTTGACAGGAGGATGGAAACATACAATCAATCTGATCGAGAACGGCCCTGACCGACGCTACCTTATTTCTCGCCCGGGCAACCCAATCCAACTAAAGGCCTACAGTACGTACCTCCTACCTCAGTTAAGTTCAGCTCAGC
>JAALXK010000231.1:0-137279 GCA_012977745.1 Fusarium anguioides | reverse complement strand
GTCTAAGAAAGAGCTGTTCTTCGATGACTAAGCCAAAAGCAATTAGCACAAAGCCAGAAAGGCCCAGGACGGACCATCGATTACTACAGAGTAATAGAACTAATAGGGAAATAAAAAAAGGTTAAAAAATATTTCTTCTAATATAGGCTTTATTAAGCCTACCTATATAGCCTTATAGAGGGTGGTCCGGGCTATCTCTCACCCAAAAGAGATGCAATGGCGGCAGCGCTTATTCGCGTCTAAACAAGCGCCCAACTTTTCCACCCACCATGAGATCACGAACACAAGCTCTACCGAGCTTCAAGCATCCCCACGTCACGCCAAAATAACCGACGGCAAACGATACCCTTCAATCTCCACTCCATCCTCTCCAATTGACTTTTTTTCATCTTTGTCAATTGAGTCATAAACAAAATTCGTCATGGCGTCTCCGCTCAAGACTTCTTCCGTCTTGCGCATGCCGCTAGCAGGTCTCGTGCGCTCATCGCCAAAAGCTTCGTTCTCGAGTCTTCGTCCCGCATCATGCCTCTCGCACAACCTTCGACCGCAATGCTACACACCTCCCACCGTTTCGATCGCAAAGACTTTCTCCCGCAACGTCTCGGATAAGCCCCAGCCTGGCGAATTGCCTCCCCTGGACTGGAACAGCTTTTTCAAGCTGAGAGTCTCACGCCGACGATATCAGCTTCTCTTCTCTATTACCAATGGATTGTTTGCTGGTGCTGGAGGAGCCGCGTTTCTCTCAACGGGTATGGCGGAACCTATCATCTCGCAAATCCCTCTCGATCCGTTTATGACGCTGGGACTTATGACACTCGCCTTTTCGGGCCTTGGATGGTTGAGCGGGCCTAGCATCGGAAACCAAGTTTTCTACCTGTTGAACCGCACATGGAAGAAGCAGATGACACAGAAGGAGGGTCAGTTCTTTGAGCGCATCAAGAAGCATCGAGTTGACCCCACCAACTCGAGCGCCAGCAACCCTGGTAAGTTTTCTTTCGCTAGTTAAATGCCGATCAAAAAGTACTAACACCTTACAGTCCCTGACTTTTACGGCGAAAAGATTTCTAGCGTCTCTGGATACCGCCAATGGCTAAAAGACCAAAAGGCATTCAACAAAAAGAAGACTGCCAACTTTGTGTAAAAAATGAAAGAAAAAGAATTCTCACATTTCAAGTCTCCTACAAGCTCTGTTGGCTTTTCGGCAAAATGTTGTATGTAATAGCGCAGCTGACGGGCAGGATTGGCCTGCTCGGGTTAACACGGGCGTTGTATGTTATATGTATATCATAAAATCTCTCATCAAATACGACTGTCCCCCTTCCTCTTCATAATAGCAGCTTCTCGTTTGTGTAGTCAGTCTATATGAAAGGTACAGTTGGATCGACATTATCCTTCCATGACTTAATTCCACCCAAAATATCACCTATGAATCGCTCCCCATTGTTTCCTAATCCTAGATCTTTGAGCTTCTGTGCAGCAATTTGCGAATCGTTTCCGACTCTGCAAACGACATAAATTGGTGTAGAATGCGGCAGATCGCTTGGCCAACCCTCGGGTATGGCTTCGCCGCGAGCGCTCATGAAGCGACTGATGGGGATATTGACTGAGCCTGATATGTTGCAGAGATCAAAGTGTTCCTTCTCTCGAACATCGACTAGCAACATGTCCTTATTCTCAGCCTTTGAGAGTGTCTCGTATTGTTTTGCTGTTACTCGTTCATCAGGTTTGAGTAGTTGAACGGGCTGCTTGACGCCACAGAACTGGATGTAATCCATTGAAGTCTTCAGCTCTTCCAATGTCAGTCCGTTCTCATCACCGCATGCCAAGCAAGTCTTTCTTTTGCCCCTCATTCTCACAGATCGGAAAGGTGTATCCGCAGTTCCGCTGAAGAGCAACAACGTTGGCGTCTTAGCCTCTCCGTGGACTTCAAGATCACCTCTCGTAATCAACTTGATCGCCTCAAGGGCCTGTAGAACACCCATCGTACCAACAACAGGTCCAATGATTCCACCCTCGCCACATCCTACTACACTATCTGGTGGCGGCGGGGTAGGGAATACACAGCGATAACAAGGACCTTTGCCAGGAGGATTGTTGAGAACAATCAATTGGCCTGAGGTTTGGAACGCAGATGCTGAGACGAGAGGCTTTGAGAGAAGAACGCAGATATCAGAAATGAGATAGCGAGACGTAGGGTGATCTGTGCAATCCAGAACCAAATCATATCCAGATGCAATATCCTGAGCGTTCTGGGGTGTAAGATGAGTGCTGTGTGCATGGTAAGTTATCGTTGGGTTGAGACTGGATTAGTTAGTCACGGAATCTTGATGCATCAGGGGATCTCACTCTTTGAGATATGTAATTGCGCTTTGAACCTTGCTCATACCCACACGTCCTGTCGAATGCGCAATTTGACGGTGTAAATTCGACGCTTCAACTTCATCCCCATCAACAAGACCGATCGTTCCAATGCCAGAACCAGCGAGATATGCTGCAGCAGGACATCCCAGACCTCCAGCACCAACGAGCAACACCTTGGCATTTCTCAAACGCAACTGGCCTGTTTCCCATTAGTATGATGAATGACAATTCTAATAGAGTATTTACCTTGGAGTCCAAATTCTGGGACGATCATTTGCCTGCTATACCGTTCATACTCATGGTTATCCAACGGCCATTTCCAAGCTTCTTTGGATTCACGGGCCTGAGATTCTGCGGCGGCGAGTTGGGAGCGCAAATCTGCGAGTTCGACCTCTCGCTTTGCGATTTCTCTTCGAATATTATCAATCTCCTCCATGGTCCTTGTATAAAGGCGAGTGATGTGAGTGAGAAGAATGATCAGAGTTCAAAGTCATGAGAGGACATCACCTTATGGAACGGAAATACTGTTATGAACCCCACTATGGATTGAGAACATGATCAGCTCTTGACTTTGCCATCATAAGTCCATTTAAGCCCATTACCTAAAAGTTCATAGCATAAAATTGGCTGTTGCTTATTTTTATTCTTTATTAACACCGGAAATTTTCAAACGAATAATATCTGATTGGTTATCCTGGGGCAGTATAAACTCCTTGGTGAGAGTTGTAAACTGTCTCGGTGTACCCCACTATGACCTCGGTGAGCCCACCCTCACCGAAAATGTTTCTCCAGCATCTTTACCTTCACCCTCGAAACTAAATCTTCTCTTAGACAAGATCTAACCACAACACAAGATGGTATGTCCACCCTTAGGTCTCCCATAACAAATTGACTAACCAAACTCCAGGCTCCCCTACCACCAGGCCTCAAAAAGCCCTCCGCGCGCACCCTCCGCCACCAGCGCATAACAGGCCAAATCCATCCTCTAACCCCCGCAAAAGTCTTCCGCGACGACGCCGCAGTAACCGACTCCTTCCTCTCCAGCAAGCGCGACAAACGTCTCATCAAGCACTCCTCTTTCGTGTCGCGCATCACATCATCCCGCATCTCAAAGTCCAAGCGTCGCCGACCCTCGAAGAAGCTCGCCACCAACCTGGACAGTCTTGCCGATGCGCTGCCAGAGTTAGAAGAGGGCAATGCAGAGCAGCAGGGCAAGATTCGACACAAGAGCTTGAAGAGCAAGAAGGGTGCGCTGAAGAGGAAGGAGAGGGTTGTTAAGGGAGAGATGGAGAGGTTTGGTGTCAGCATGGCGAGGTTGACGGCGCAGGATGGTGCGCAAGTGCAAGATGAGAGCATGGACAAGCCAGAGGAAGATAAGCCTGCTCCAGCACCGACTGCAAATCGATGGGCGGCACTGAGAGGATATATTTCGTCTACGATGGAACAAAACCCGGCTTTTACTGAGAAGAAGTGAGCGGGTTGGTGTAGACAGGCTGAAGATACCATGATGGGGACATAATCCAATGGCCCATTTGCAAAAGGCGGTAGATGGCTATCGTCATGAAACTCTGTTCAGGCGTATGGAGTTCGAATTTATAGACTTCAGAATGGCAAGCTGAGAATTCACGACTAAAAACGAGTGCAATGGCAATATCAAGAAAGATAAATTATTCTTCATAGGCTATGTTAATGCACACATATCTTTTTCCATATCCTACCAACGCCTCATCGCTGACTCGTATTACTCGATGTCTGGGAATATCATTTGAAAGAAATAGAACACACCTCGGCGCATAAAGCATCCTCCTCGTTACATGTAACGACATCCTCTTACAGCTCCACGCTGCCACCAACGCCGTAGCAAAAAAATATACAGAGCGAAAGCTGAAATCAAAGCAGATAAGCTGGCTAATCAACCATAACGCATCCTTCGTGAATTTCATTTCATTACAATGGTAGAACAGATTCTTCAGCGTGTTTGAATCGCATTGCGACTCTGAGGTGTCAGAGTTGGAGTGGTGGTTGAAGACGACCGCTTACCCCGGAGTTTGACCGGAGTCGAGGGACTTGATTGAATCCGGGACTCTTTGGTGATTCGATCGGGCCTGCATGCTCTAGGACTAAGAGGCGATCCCGAAGATGATCGAGGTTGGCTCTGGTTGGGACGCACAAGGTGTCGCATTCCTCTCCAAGGAGGTTGATCAACAAGTCTTGTCGGGGAAGTCCTGACTTTGTTTTTGGTGATTGCACCATTGCCATTCTGGTTGACTGGTGCCCTAATTGGTGGCTGCTTTGCCACTGGTGCACTAGGGGTTGGCCGACGCTCCCACGCTTTTGCTGCTTGTTCTATCATAACTTGCTTCAAGAGTTCCTCGAATTCTTCGCAAGAGCCGTAGCAGTCCGTTCTCTATTCGATCCGCGGCGGTGTCTTGTTCGAAAACGGGCTGGCGCTCCTCCTATCTTGACTATTAGATACGTCATGCAAATCACATTAAGGGACACTCACGATCGCCTTCGCTCGCCCTCCTTACGGAGGTTTTCGATAATTCGCATCATCTCTTTTCGTCCACCATAGCTGTCAACCATCTTACCACCCATGCTCATCGACACCTTCTCGCGGGCATTAGCGCATAGAAGGCGTTTGACAAGAAGATGGCGCATCAATAGACAGACAAATACGCCACAGTCGCTTCCATTCTCCTGCTGGGGGCAGTCTTCGAGGTTGATAAATCGCAGTGGTCGTCCCAGAATTGTCGTAAGCTTGCGTGTAGCAACGTTGGCTTCAGAGTAGTTGGCACCACCAAGCGAGTCGTAATGAAAAGCCACACCGTCAAGAGTCGAGACCAAAAGCAGCGACCAATGGCTACCACCCTCTGCGACACTCACATTACGATTGTCGTTGATGGGTAGAAAAATATGGGTGACCTTGGAGAAATCGGGAAGGGCGGATTGAACAGATCGCGTATCGGGCTCCTTCATGAGGAGGAAAGTCATACTAGGACGGAGAAGGACGATGCGAGCTTGGGGATATTTGGGAAGAGTCTCGCGCTCGAGGTACTCTTCCCAGAAAGCAATGTTGTTGTCGGTTAACCAGTCATGCTTAAGAGCCTTGATGTCTTCAGCTGTCAAGAGGACATCGTAGTAGCTAAGATAGGGCTTCTCGGGAGCAAGCTATTGTTTCAAGGCGTCAGCGTCAACGCCACTTGGACACATCGCATTCCATGTCAAAATCAATCAAAGCACATCTAACTCAAAGATGGCGCATAATGATAGGCATGCACGGAGAATGCGGGGTTGTACATACCGAATCGCCAAAGTGGCGGGCCATCCTCTGACGAAACGGCATCCTGTGTTGCTTGGTGTTTGCAGAGGATGAAGAAGTAGATGATGTGGATGAACGAGGTGAAGCCTCTGGAGACAAGGTAGAGTCTGCGGGAGTGATCTGGTAGTCGGAGTTGGCGGTTAAGGTTGAGGCCGAGGTGTCAGCCGAGCTTGAGCTGCCTGGTCGTGATCGGCGACTCCGAAAGTTCAGTAAACCGTGCAAGCGGCTATCAAACGCAGGGATGTTAGAAGACGGTATAGAGACAGGATCAAGTGCGAAAAGATATTGGAACGAAGGAGATTGTGATGTTGTAGTTTATGAGATTGATTGAAGAGGTAACGAAGAGAGGAATGAGAGCTGAGTGAGAGAGTTTGGTCCGAAGTATACAAGAGAAGGACAGACGGATTGGCAGTGTAAGTGATTAACAATAGCAACAGGAAGTAAGGACGAAGGATGCAAGCGGGGTCAACAATAGCAGATGAATAAGAGAATCCGTACACGATAGAAGACGCTTGGACTAGTGTCAAGCAAGGAGCGGTATTATACTGAGGCTTTCAGGTATTTCTACCTCTCGTGGGACTCGAAAAAATGGTTAAGAGTAAAAAAAAAGTTGAAAAGCGAGGAAGAAAAAAAACTGGAGCGAGGGCAGTGTCTGCAGCTGCCGCGTTGGACAGGAGGCTCAGCCCAGACCATGCAGACTGCTACTTCTCTAGACTGCTCAGACGATGGAGCTTCCACTAGGATGGAGTGGAGGCGGGGCAGACGGCACGGCACTGGCAACTAGCGTCAATGCCCTGGAGGCCCCCCTGCTTGTAAGAGAGATGCAGAGTATGATTCAATGTGACTCGAAGGGGTGTCATATGATCATACAACAAAGAGAGGTCGGGAATACTTCATGACTGAAACAATGAGGTGGGATGGCCTGAATAGGAGCAGTCGAGAGACACTCGTCTTCGAACGAGCAAACAAACAAACAAACGAAACAGTATAAACAAAACAAAACTCACTTACCCTGGTGTTGAAATATGCCCCGCTTCATCTGAACCCATCGTGCCACTCAAGTTTCAAACTGTAACAGTTAAACAGAAGCGAAAAAGAAAAGAAAAGGGTCCGTCCGTTCTCTATGGGTCTTGGATTGATATGAAACGTCGTCAAACGTCTTTGCTGAAAGTGAAGCTAATTAATTAAATATTAAAAAGCAAATTAAAACGAGGAACGAATATTGATTGATCTTCTATGGCTTCTTCAGCAGGGCTTGACTCTTATATCATGCATACCATAACCATCCATGCCTCTACTAAGCTAGCTTGGATCTCGGACTTGAGAAACACCCCGTCCGCGCCACAAACTCACTACGTCACCCCCAACATCGTCATCATTCCCATCTTCGTTATCCCGCCGTGCCCATCAAACGCCAAACGCCTCCCGGACTCGATACTCCAGTATCTCCATCACCAGCCACGAATAGTAGTCGTTCATAAGCCAGGCCGGTTGCTAATCGCGGTGATCGTGCGTGATGCTTATTCTCATGACAGGTAAGATCATCTTCGCTTCTAGTAGACGTACTTTTGAGCTGCAGTATCTCATGGGATCAGAATCGCAAAACCCATCAACTCTTTCACACTTCCATTTAACCATGACCACTCTACCACTCCACCCTCATACCAGTTGGCATTAGCCAAGTTTGCGATGCTTCCCATTCGGTCTAGCCTCGTTGACCAAGAGAAAACCCTCCTCTCCCATTCACCCGCGTATACCATCCCCATGCCATGCCACCAGTCTGGCAGTCCCAAACCTTGTTCTTCAGCTTTAATCGTTTTGATCATCTTAAGGTCGCTCAAGGCTTGCCTAAAATCTGCCACTTTGGAACAAACAATATCATCATAGCGAAGACATCATTTCTCAAATAGAGAGCACCGTCAATTAGCTGACAGTATCATCTGCCAAGCCCCCCAGCTGTTTGCCGCCCTGCCAAATATGAAACTGACCCATTAATCAACCTTTTAATCCCTGCCACAATTGAACCCTGATTTTCAGACCCATTCAGCAATCTGCAATTATACCCATAACTGTGATGAGCATATCCCCTTTTCCTGCATTTCAAAATGGTGTACAGTAAATAACTTTCAATCTTCATAATCTTCGTAATCTGCAAACTTCCGCTTCATCAATGTTCCATGGAGTGCCCGTAGGCTCGTTGTCGCTTGTTGAAACAAGTGACGACGCCTCGCTGATGTCTCCTCCACTCGCTGTATCGCCTTCTCTCGAGTCTTTCCACGTTCATCGAGCGCGGTTTTCGCTACTCGCACGATCCGGATGAACCCATCACCATCTCTTTTCCACGTTTCGTAGAGCGCTTGTTTCTCCTGAAGATACCGTCGCTCAATTCTGTCCACGCAATCAATACCGTTCTTATGATAGGCATCAGCCCCACGGTAGACGGTTGCTTCCTTAGTTCGAAGATGGCCCATCATCGTCTAGGCAGCATCTTAGCATGGGACTCACAAACTAACAATGTTCTTACCTCAATCAATCCATGTAGTCTCTCGGACATTTCTTCCTTCGGCCCTTCGGGTCGCGTTTGTCCAGGAGGCCCTTTATTGCCGCAAGCTCCGTCTTCTTCCTCCCCCTCTTCAACCTCAGTAGTTGCCTCATCACGTCCGCGTAGAGAGGCCATGATCTGGCTATGAAGATCTCGATCCCTTGAGATGAGCTCAGTGTGAAAGCCAACTTTTCTCTTCTTCTCCTGCTTCATAGGGTTTACTTTGGCCACAACCCTAGTCTTGTCCAGGTTGGACTCCGCGGCCGCCAAGTTTGCAAGGTAATCTTGTTGCAATTGACTACCATTAGGATACGAGGATTCCTATTCCACATTCCTTCGAAGTCGCTGGGATCTTCTAGGTCTAGATGTCGGCTTCTCAGGGTTAGGCACATTCGCAGGCTCGTCGTCTTCTCTGACACCCAAATCAGTTACATCAACCAGACGAGCTGCTGTTGATAATGGACTACCTCCGCGACTGACACTAAAGGTTCGAGATCTCCTCCTTGCCTTGCGAGGGGGCTGTGAATCATCAATGGCAGGATCAATCGTCATGACAGACCTTTTCAAGGTCTTTGCTTGTGGGGTATTGCGCTGGACGAGGGCGTTAGCATCGCGAGCTATCAATACCTCCCTAGCTCCTGTTCGATTTGGTCGGCTTCCTTGAGTGCTCTGAACGGGGTCCTCAGTAAGTATCTTGGGATCGGGCTTAACCGTTATGGTTTCATTCTGCTCGGTAACTTGTTCTTTCTGAGTGCGTGAAGGATGAGCGGTCTTAGGGATTTGTAGTTGGGGTCGTGGAAGTACAGTAGGCTGAGATTCTTCATGATAGGTGTTGCCCGAAGGGCCTGTGGTGTTGATAGTAGTGTCAACAAGCAGTTCTCCTCGCGCTTGTGCAATGGGTGTAACGTTCGCAGCTGAATAGGAGTCTTCAGGCGGAATAAAACCGTCATCGTCCGAGAATGAAGAACTGCCGGAGCCGCTAGAGAGCACGATAGGATCTTGAGTTGATCCTTGAGTCTCTTTTCCAGTCTCTGTATCCTTGTGTGACCTTTTAGGCTCCAAAGAAGATACAACTTCCTCTTTGACCTTGGCTCTAGTCATCCTCTTATTCGTTGTAACCGAGTATTCAGCCGCACCTTTCGTGTCCAGAGCCGCAGAAGAAGCATGCTTGTTCTCCCGTTCAGCGATCTTACGCCTGTCTTGAGGCACCGTGTTCTTTGGACCCGGCTTGCGTGAAGCTTGGGGGGCTTTTTGGGGGCTTTTTTCGATGGGCTTTCCACTAGCCTTCTGGGTGGGCTTCTGGGCACGTTTCTGTGCTGGTCTCTGAATGGCCTTCCGCCTGGTGTTAGGGGTTGCGTTCTCTGCACTTGTAGCCGGAGACGCAGAAGCAGCATGTGATCTTCTTAAACTGCTGACAATGGGCATGTGCACTTGCTCTTCTGTCGCCTTTGGCAGAACCTCTTTAATTTTCTGAGTTGTATCATCAAATTGAAATGGTGTCTTCGCTCGTTGTCTGCGCTTTTTTTCTTTTGCTCGCTGTTCACTCGCCTCAAGTTCCTCGGCCATACTGGCAACAGGAAGATTGTCAGGCGCCTCATGTACTTGCTGATTATCTTTCTTCTGCTTTCGACGCTTTGCTGGAGGCCTTTCAGGGGGTGAGGAAGATGCTTGCTCCTCCCCTCCTGATGAGTCAAGTTCCTCTTTGAGAATTCTTGAAAGAGGATCACCGCTCTTTGAAGCCTTCGCTTGGTTCCTCGTTGTCCTCGAACTTTGTGGTGGGGTTGGCTTTTTGGTGCGCTGAGGCCTCTTTGATGCAGCTTGGGGAGCTTCTTTGTCCCTCGATGATGCAACCTGAGGTTCAACACTCACCTTAGGAGGCGTGACATCATATAGCTCGTCGTCCGGCAAGTGGTTCATATCTTCAACTTGAGTAGGAGGCAATCCAGGAGCCTGAAGCGAATCCGGGATAGTGCTTGGGAAAAGCGATGAGAGGTCGTTTATTCTTGCCCCCAAAGTTTCCTGAGTAGCAATTCGAGAAGGATTCAGTGAGTAGTATGGCGAGCTTCTTCGTGCAGTAGTAGCTGTCTCTGAGAAATCAACTGAAGTCTTTTTTTTACCGACTGCGTGTTCTGGGCCAGATTGTGATGTCAGAGGTTGAGTGTTGGGGAGCTTTCCTGGACCGGACTTAGGACTTGAAAATTCGTCAATAACCGAATCTTGATTATCAAATAGATTTGGCTCGTCGTCTTGCAAAGGTGTGCTTCGACGTGTCGAGCCAATCTCCGACCATAGAAAATCTTGTGGTTGTTCGACGGATGACACGGCTTCACCTGCAGCCAGCCGCATTAAATCAATATCATCGACTTCATCCGCAAACTCGTACGATGACTGAGTCTGGGTATCTGGAGGCTCATCGCCTTCTTCTCGATTTGGAAATGCCGGCGTTGGATCCTGAGGCTCAACTTTGCGCGGAGATTGTGAGTGACGGCTTGTTGGAGTTGTGTCGAGTTGCCCAAACCCCGTGGGCTGCCGTTTAAGCTTTGAGCGTGTGCCAGATTTACCTTTCCCACCCCTTCGCGGCGGCATGGCGTACTCTCTGTACAGTAAGAGCCGTTAGCCAGTTGACGCAGCTCTTTTGGCGGGGTGCACCAGTGATTGTCGAGGATTCTGACTTACAGTCTTCCACGACGGCTGGAGGGGGTGCGATTAGCTGTCACCTCAGTCTGGTGACAACTATTACTGAACGACAACAAAATTGAACGAGGCAACATTCACAAAAGAGATACGGAGTAACTCCCGCTCAAACGCAAAAAGGAAAACTTGAGGTCGTGAGTGGCTTTTGGCGACGGGTTCACGTTGAGACGAGACGGGTAGTAGCAGCACAGGCATAGTGGGCGAGTTGGAAGGTGTGGGCACGCCTCAGGGCGACTGCCTCTTACCTTCCAAACAGGCATCGGTTATCCACTCAGGTCACAATGTCGTTGAACTGAAGGTTTTGGACTGAAGACGAAAAATCTTGAAACTTCCATGTTGAGAAACAGCCGAGTGAATGACATCTCTCAGTTTCAAGTTCGTTAACCCAATTCAGTTTACCTAGCTGGTTACCTACCTCCGATAGGCCGGCAGGGTGGCTTTGAGGAATACAGATCCCTTTATAAGGTTTCCTTTCGAGCTTCCTTATCTCATAAAGGACAGATATAATGTTTTTGACAAGTTTCACTTGTAGATGGTACCCAACCAAAATTATTGGTCCGTCAGGGTCGGAGTTTCGACATCTCGAGGAATTGAAGGAGGATCTGCGACATGCCGCTTCATCGGGTCATCACTTGGTAATCTTCCAGTATTCAGCCAGGTCAATTCGTCCGATAGTTATGCCAAAAGCCGATAGTCCGGGGCTGACTGCAGTGAAGCGGACTTTGTATGCGGACTATCGCATCGATCGGGTCAACTAAAGTGTACCATGTCATTACCCGCGCGGGACGTCGCATTATTCAGCATGAAACTGTCGCAGCGTCTTTGTGGACACCGTTTATCTCCGCTCCGCTCACATTCAATCTATGACCATTTAACTAGTTGTCCTAGCGATAACCATTTTCATCTATATTCTCGTGAAACCCGTGGCTCAATCGGTCTTTTTTATTTTATTTTAATGTTCATCTCTGAGATCACCCTGTGTGACTTTTTTAAACGTCTGACAGGACACAGACCCAGCGAGATCCCCCTATAGCGGCCTATCACTCAATTGTAAGCTGACGGCCTAGCTTCTCAAACTAGGCGTCATGTCGAATCAGATGAACGCAACTGGCGACGACGTCGCCAGTAAATCCTCATTCTCTGCCAGTTTGCGCAAGCTCAGCACTGTTATCCAGCGGCCCGAACCGAAGAAGTACCCGCCGATCTCTTCTATCCCTCGTACATCAGAGGCACGCCTAGCCCAAGCTTCTGAAGATCATGTCGTCGCAAGCGAAGATTCAGCGCCAAAGACATACCTCTATCTCGCGTATGGGTCTAATCTTGCTGCTGAGACGTTCCTGGGCGTGCGCGGCATTCGACCGCTTTCCCGAGTAAACGTGACAGTTCCGATGCTGGAGCTTAAGTTCAATCTCCCTGGAGTCCCTTACCGTGAGCCTTGCTTCGCAAATGTCGACTACAGAAAGCTCCCTGAGAAGCCAAAGCTACCTCCAAGGGTGCCTGTTCCACCTTTTGATCCCCCACGACCACCACACGGACAGGAGATCAAGTGGGAGGATGGTCTTATAGGTGTGGTGTACGAGGTCACCGAGGAAGATTACGGCACCATCATCCGCACTGAAGGTGGTGGAGCGGGTTACAAGGAGATCGTCATTCCTTGCATCCCCTTACCTCCCAAGGTCTCAATCCCAGAGAAGCCATATCCTGAGATTCCGAGACCATTCTTGTCGAGAACACTTTTTGCGCCACAGATTCCTGACAAAGACTTACCCGATGACCCTCGCAAGGACAAGTGGTGGTATCCCTTTCTTCTCGGCCCCAAACGCGAACCTGGCTACGCACAGGCTAGTGCTCGATACTTGAAGCTCATCAAAGATGGTGCCAGGGAAAACGAGCTTCCCGATGGATACCAACGTTACCTCCACTCACTACAGCCTTACACCATCACGACATGGCGGCAGAGAATTGGAGCCTTTTTATTCCTCTTCTTCAGTTCTTGCTGCTTCGGATCGGTTATGCTTCTATCCAAATTCGTTGCTGACAAGTCCGGCAAAATGCCCCAATGGTTGGCTACTACCATGATCGTCATGTTCAGCATTGCTTGGAAGGTGTATGACGACGTTTACAAGCCTATTTTTGGTGATGGTGAGAGGACTGAAGAGAAGGGCGAAAAGAAGGTCGAAACGAAAACACATTCGCGAAAGCGCTCGTTGTCGTTGATGCTGAATCATTTCCCATCTGCAGATGAGGAAAAGGCAGCATTGTTGGGTGAAGGGAATTGAATAGGCAATGGGGTTTTTTTTTGGCCAGGGAATCTTTTCGACTTCTGAGAAGAATTGAGCGGATGGGGGGTATCTAATTGTTTTATCTGCGGAAACTCACCAGGCGTTTGTTTGGTGTATATATATTTCGATACCAATTCAGATTGAATGACTCGTATACTTTCAAGTGGAATATCTATTATAAGTCCGAATCCCAGCTACTATATCTAAACTCTCTGAAACTTCTTATCACTGTGCGGATAAAAGGGATGAGAGTGAGATGACTTGGTTGGGGTAAACTTAGCAACGTCAACATGCAGTTGAGTTCTAGCGTCACTGAACAAGGAAACAATGCGACGATACATCCTCGGTAGGAAACTATATCGTGATATGATGCGATTCTTAGTAGTAATAACCTCGATTTCAATCATTTGACCTTAATCCATGATATTCACTATTTCCTCGCTTGACATGTGCTCATCACGCGACAAGGATCGGTCCGCGGGATTGCGGACGGGGCTGGGTGCTGTTCCTGGATTATGCATCTTTGCCCCTTGTCTCCCGGAGATCCTAGACTTTGCAGAGTTGCCCCTGTATTATTGCCTTGTTTGGAGGTTTTTGTTCGACATGTGAAATCCCACCTTGAAAAAAAAAGTTGCAGTCAGCCATGTGATTGAGGCTATCTTGAGAAGTTAATTAAGGTTCGGCAGAATAATACTTATAGATACAACATTCTCCTTAATGAACCCAGAAGTTTATCTAGTAAAACAAACAGCTATAATTGGGTTGCCTAGCCACAGTCTTCAATTACACTACAGATTGCATGTGAAGAACTGCCCCTCGGTCTCATCAAGGTCGAGATTTCTTCAGCTCCATCAACACGGATATCAATGGGGTTTTGATGGGACGCTTTCCCCGTTGAAGTAGGCGGTGTCACGTATCTCATTCTGCCATGCGTCATTGTGGCTTGCTCCAGGGTTCAACAACCTGGAAGCTCCTCGGACTAGAACATCAGCTACCAGTTACTACCCCTCCTCATAAAGCTCTTTTTCGCCCTTACACATTTCTGCTCTTGTTTTTGTCTCCGTATGTTTCGCTCGCTCATCGTGCGCTCTTCTTCTTTTGTTACTAAACCGAGAATACTCTCTTGTACTCATAAATATTCTTCTCTGACATTCGGCAACATGGCGAGCTTGGGTGGACATTCCAAGAAGCACAAGGTGACCATTGTGGGATCCGGTAATTGGTATGGCATCCGCCTCTCATCGTCACAAACCCTCTTTTCTCGAGGCCATTGACTAACACTTCCATCTAGGGGTTCTACAATTGCCAAAATCGTGGCTGAAAACACCCGCGCAAACAAAGATCTCTTCGAGGAAGATGTCCAGATGTGGGTCTACGAAGAAGATGTGTCAATTGGCAAAGACTCCAAATTCTATGACGAAGCCACCGGCGACAAGCCCCAGAAGCTTACAGAGGTCATCAATAAGCACCACATGAACGTCAAGTACCTACCCGGCATTCCTCTACCCAGCAACATTATCGCCAACCCCGACATTCGCGACGCTGTCAAGGACTCCACCATTCTCGTCTTCAACTTGCCCCACCAATTTATTGCAAACGTCTGCAAGCAGGTCAACGGACACATCCTACCCTATGCTCGAGGAATCAGCTGTATCAAGGGTGTCAACGTCACTGATGACGGCATTAGCCTGTTCAGTGAATGGATTGGCGATGGACTGGGCATTTACTGCGGTGCTCTCAGTGGTGCTAACCTGGCTCGTGAAATTGCCGAGGAGAAGTGGTCCGAAACAACTATTGCCTACGACCCTCCGGCTCTTGATAACAGCAGAGCCCCTTCGCGCACCGGTAGCCCCAACCCTACGATTGGCGAGCTTCCCGATGTGCACAAGGATGTCCGAGGCCGAACCTCCAAGACCAAGTTGACTGCTATGCCCGCCGATTATCCTCCTTTGGATCAGGACTGTTTCCGAACCCTCTTCCACCGACCTTACTTCCATGTCCAGATGGTTGCTGACGTTGCTGGTGTGTCCCTGAGCGGTGCCTTGAAGAACGTCGTTGCTCTCGCAGCTGGTTTTGTCGATGGTCGTGGTTGGGGTGATAACGCCAAGGCAGCTATCATGCGTGTTGGTCTGATGGAGATGGTCAAGTTTGGCAAAGAATTCTTCGGCGAGACCGTTCACACAGCTACCTTCACAGAGTCATCCGCCGGTGTTGCTGATTTGATCACATCCTGCTCCGGAGGTCGTAACTTCCGCTGTGCCAAGATGTCTGTTGAGAAGGGAATTTCCGTACAAGAGGTCGAGAAGCAAGAACTTAACGGACAGAAGATCCAGGGTACCACTACTGCAGAGGAAGTGAACAGTTTCCTCAAGGCACGCGGTCTCGAGTCGGAGTATCCCTTGTTCACAGCGGTGAATGCCATTTTGAACGGCGAGGCGAAGGTGGACGACATTCCCCACCTTGTTCAGGATTCTTGATTTTGAGATGATTAGCGATTATTATTGAATTGTATGTATCGTCGAGGTTACAGTGGCGTTTGCATGGCTTAGGTGGTTCTGCATGGTTTACTCTGATCAGGAGGGCACTTGGGAAATAGCAGTGATTTAGTCATGACTGGTTAGGTAAGGTTGTACTTCGAAGGATAAGGGGAAGGCTGGGTGATATAAAAGAAAATGAACATAGAAATGATATCTATTTACGAATACAGCAGTTCATGCAAAGAATATTATTGTTTTAGATGAGCACCCGCTCGCATCCTCGTTTGGTTGCAATTAGAGACAGTCTGAGATGAGTCGTTCAAATTGCCTATTATGGATTATCAGGGGTCTCTTGTTGGTTGTACAGGTTAGGAGCTGCTGTGTAAGTGAGACATGACAACCTCTTGAGACAAGCCTCGTATTCTCAGCCCATATCAAAAACCGGAAAAGGCCATTCACCGTTGACTCTGAAGATATTCATCTTATGCTATGTCTTAAGCGCGCTTCGAGGTTCTTGGTTAGTGGGCAAACGCCATGGTAGGAAATGCCGCCTTCAGTTGAGACAGGGCGAGAATGGATGCGGGAAAGACCGAATGACGAACATGTCATGATTGACTTTTGACCCCAAATTTTGACAGTTTGAATGTCTCCTTATCCATCTTTTATCATTCATCATAACCTTGGCATTTCTTCTTGGACCTCATCAGTCTCAACAATTGTTGACACTGGTCTTGCGCCCTCTCTCTCTTTTGAAGTTGTTCAGTGCAGTAACAGCATGTCTCATCCTCTCTAAACATTCACTTTCCTGTCAACGTTGGTCTTTTCAAAACATCAATAATTAATACCGATTTCCTCATGTCAGATATGGGACAGACACAGATGGATTCTCCTCCTCGAACCATTGCATTTCAAGACCAAGAGGGAGAGCAAACCAACAACGAAAAAGACGAAAGGCCCAACCATCACGAACGTCACCAGTATCGCTTTTTGTCATCATCAGAATGGACACTTATGGCCCGCGGAGTTGGAGGGATTGTAGACATGGAAAAAAACGCCCCTGTTTACCCGACCAATCGAATTTGGCCTCCAAAAGGACTCCCCCCAGGCCTCTATCGCGATTGTGTCTATCGCCGCACAATTTCTTCGTACTCTTTCCATTTGTTCGGTGTCGTTAGGGCAATCTTTTTCGTTCTTCAGTTGATGATTGGTGCCAGTCTCACGGCTCTAAGTTCCGGGGACTACGATAACACAGTTATCACGATTCTTGCCGCATCAAACACCGTCATCGCAGGATTGCTGGCCCTCTTACACAATAGTGGCGTTCCTGATCGCTATCGCTTCGATAAAGCGGAATTTGAGCGCGTTGAAGATCATATTAGAGAACTTCTCACTACAGGCTTGGTGCGTGCTGACCAGTCTGTCCAAGAAGCTCTCGCTAAGTGCTACGATCTTTACCACCATGCCAAAAGAACTATGGAGGCCAACATGCCAGCAACATATGTCCCAGGCCAGTCGTTGCCTAGTGGACAACGCACGCCTCCCCAGACTCAACCAATGCCGATGCCAATGCCGGCTCCAGCACCCACAACATCGACTCACAAAAAGGCAACGAGAGGGCCTGTCACTCCTCCCAGGCCTAGGTCGCCAAAGACCGAGACTTTGCCTTCACCTGACGAAGAGAAGGGTCCAGTCACTAAGCCTAGGGAGTCATAGGGCTCGGCAGAGAATTTCTAACGGGATGCGGTCATTTCCTAGCCTGCCGCCGCTTATCAGATAAATTACCTACCGAAATCGACTTGTTTTTCGACTAGGGCTGCTGTCGTACCTGCATTAGCCTGATTATTGGCAAGAGATTAAATTACTGCCCCTCCCTAGTCCTTATTCCATCATAGTATCTCATCCACCAGGATTCAAAAATCAGCATCCTTCATGCCTTCATTGGAACTTTGGAAAGACGGTGTCCGAACAGGAGTTCAAGAGATCTGCAAAACTGCAATTGTTTCTCATTGCCTCGTTTGGACGTGTTTGTGACTTGAGACCTCCACGCGCCCACTGATCAACCATGAAACGAACCACGGACCCCGTCACAGTTTAATTGCTTCCTTGGCCTTTCCCCCTCTTTAACCGTTATTGACGTGGTGCAACCAGGGATTGCGGTCTGGGGCGTTGAGTTTCATCATTACTCAAAGGATGGTCGCCCCCACTGCGGCCTTATAAGTCGCACGAGACAAGGGCATTGTGACAGTCAGCCATTCTGGCCATGCATTGTAGTCTAATTTACTTAAATCTCTAGCTGTGCCTCACGATTCGTGAGTAGAAGTCTTTTTCGATTCTTCTTCTCTTCTACCGTAGCCAGTCCTTACTCGCCTCTCATAGCGTGATCATGTCTTTGTTATAGCCAGTCAACACATTCATTTATCCAGGTTATTAAACCCACCCAAGTCACTCTTTTTACTGGATTATTCAGACTGTCTACCATCATGTTTATGATTTCTAGCCCGCCGGTTGTTGCCCGCAGAACAGTACTGCTGCTGGTTCTCGTGGTTCTCGCCATTCTCTTCCTCCACACGAAAGGGCTGCACTGGCCTCGAACAAGCGACGACACTGAAATTGCCATTACTGGGCCCGTACCAGAAGAACAGTATCTCGAGCGATTGAGGCAGAAGATCGGGCTTTCGGACCAAACTTCATGGACTGCTTGGAAAGTCCATGTTTCAGAGCAGGACTCTGAGTTGACGTCGGTGACGAACATCGACACAAACTTTCATTCAAACCAACCTAGAATTATCGATACCAAGGCTCCTGAGAGGAGAAATCTTGTTGCACGACAGAGAATCGACCTGCCAGTTGAGAGTGGACCCAAGCCCGGACAGATTGACGCTTCGGATTTTGTGTTTGCAATTTCGACCAGTTTTGATCGCGTTGTCAGGGATGACTACGCTCTTGCAAAGGATTGGGCACGATGGATGACCGGTGGAAATCAGCATGGAAACGGAGCTAGCTTCGTCCTTGTTCTCGATCAGGGTCATTATCAACAGGTCAAGAAGTTGACTGAGGTTCTTCATTCTTTTGGTATCGATGCCCATGTCGCCATTTCGGAAGGCCAGGTTTCCGCCGCGAAGAGGTACTTCAACATGATCGAATTGGTCAAGAAGTATAGCGCTACCCTCGCTCAGAAAGGACAGATGAAGAAGTGGTACGGCATCTTCGATGAGGAGATTTTCCTACCCAACTTGTCTTATCTTCAGGAGCGTCTCTTCGCGTATAACTCTGAGAAAGAATTATACGTTGGGCTACCAAGTGAGAAAGGAGATTGGGCTATTGGACAAGGTTTCATGACAACGTATGGCGGCGGTGCTGTCTTTCTCTCACGACCAGCGATATCACGAGTTCCCCAATTGCCCTGCTTCGACGGTGTTGAAGACAGTCCTATGAGCAAGCAGCGCTGGGATTCTCTTCTTCAGGATTGTTTGGCGAAGAACACCAAGATGAAGATGCACATCCTTCCGAGCTTTTACTCAACTAAGGATAACGATGATTATTCTTCACATTTGGATAGTTATGAAACGGGCGTTCTGCCGTTGGCGCTACACGACTATGGACAACGCCACCATCTTACACCAAGCCAAGCCCACCTTGTCACAGACGTTTGTGGAGAAGCTTGCTTTCTTCAACGCTACCGTTTCCGCGACAATTGGGTTCTCGTGAACGGATATACGATAACCGAGTACGTTGATGGGATCCACCTCTCCGACATGCCACTCTCTGCAACCGGAAAAGGAGGTTCCTGGCGCTCACTCATCGGACCTGTGAAGATGAAGGAGCAGATTTCGGATCGAAAGATGTTGTTGTGGACAGGACGACGAAATGTGTGGAAGTTGATGGATTCCGTTACGACCAAGGAGGGCGATGTGTGGCAGGCGTATGTCAAGAGAGGAGCCATTGATGAGCCGGGGCTGAAGAAGAGATGGGGTGAGGAGATGGGAGATTTGAAGGATAGTGTTATTGTGCTGGTCTGGGAATCAGCGAAACGATTATGATTGATTAGATTCTTATGTACGGATTATGTCCATGATCCCAGTTTTGATAGTTTTGGCATTTTAGCAATTTCATGATGTTTCTATGTTGCTTGACAACTTGTTCGCATCACTGCCTTTGTCTGTTTCCTTGCTCACTTGAACATACGTCTTGATTCAAGAACTCTCACAGTTTGTCTCCTTGACAGCGAAATACTTGCAGAACATACCTTAGTGACGTCTGGCCTGCCGTCATATACATATAACCCCAGGGATGCTTAGCAAATATTAGTCCCACAAGTCTCTGGTCCTTTGCAGAAGAAAGTAATGTCAATGAGAAAGAAGTCAATTCAAATGCAATGCTTTTGCCAATGCCTTTGCCAATGTAAGATCCATCATCTATCTGATTCAGGCAAGAGAGAATCGCCAAACCAATACCATCCTTACGGGCTTCTTAAAGCATACCAAGTTCTTTCTCTGATCCAGTGAAAAGGCCAACTCTGCGCGATGTCCGCGCATACTCCTATGATCAAAACCAAACCCCAATACCAAAGCAATTGTCAACTGTCGTTTTCGCGACCCAATCACAGGATGCTCCTATGATCAAGTCTAAACTCCATGCCAAACCGGTTGTCGACAGTGGAGACTTCATTCTGGTTGCATGTTAACGACAAGGTGACGTTTGAAGACTACGGGTCCGATTGTGCCAGACATTCATTCATTCGGGTTTGACTTCAACTCCTTGAAGTGGGCTGAGAATATCCGCTCGCTGGCTTCGGGGCCTTCAGTTCTAGGAAGCTCCCAGGCAAATCCCACGATGTGTCGAGACCAAAACGTCCTGCCTTCAATCGTGCTAGAATATACAATGGACTTTTCTTCCGTGGCTTTCTCCTCTGCGGACGCCTTCATGATTTCCAGTTCGTGTTTGGCCGTCGTGATAATCACTAGGGTGCAAGCCATGCACAATTGTGACACATTCCCACCGTTGCCTGTCGTCGGCGGTATATCGTCGAAAGAGGCCATACTAGTAGGCATACGTATCCCGGGGTGATGGTGCCGACAAATTTGGTGATTCCATGGAGTGCGGCATGTCGGGCAACATACCACTCTACCAAGCTCCTTGTTAAATTTCTCGTTCTCAATGGCACAACGGTGACCAAAAATATGTCCACACGGAAAGATGAGAGCGCGGTGGCTCTCACCACTCTCATCATTCCGGTGCTGGTGGGGTAGGACTGTGACTCCCTCATAACAGATTGAGCATTCGAGTTTGATTTTGTTGAGGCTGAGTTGTCTATCCTTGATCTGAGCCTTCAAAACTGGCTAGTAGGAAGACACTTCTTCGTGTGTCTGCGTCTCCGCGCGGACGTTGCAAGTTGACTTGTTGTTCTTCGCCATATCGTGACCGTAAACTGGTATATCGGCGACGTTCTATGTGAATGGTGTAGTAAAGGATTTTGGAGACCTTTGTTTTAGATGTACGTATCGGTCATGTCGAGTCCGTGTATGCCAAGATCGATAGAGGGAAGAAGAGAAGGCTGATAGTGGGAAGAAGTTGATGGAAGAAGAAGAGGTTGATAGAGGAATTCGGCCAGAAACAAATATTTCTTAGCGTACTTCTTTTATATATTCACACTTGAACTGGCTGTCACTGTCAGTTCAAAGGTGGAAGAGGTCGCTACAGTCGCATTCTTGTTTGCCTACAGTCGTCCTTCACCATGAGGAACGGGCCCGCTCAAGGGACTTTTGGCCAAAGTAACTCATTGCTTCAAAAAGAGATGCTCGCACGTAAACTTGTGCTAGGCAATTGCATAGATACTATCAGATTACATCGTATTGATTCACTCTTGCAATAGTATTCAACTTGTGGCTGGTGGTTGGAGCCTACGCCATTGTAGTGAATACACTAAGACTCCGACTCTGGGGATGCCACAACTAATAAACCGTAAAAATTCTCATTAGAAACAAAATCAAGAGGCATAGTAACCCACATGGTTGTGTTGGAATAGCCCTGGTTAGAGAGAAGAATGTTCCTTAGATAGAAAATTTTGAATTTCATACCCCCCTTAATGATCTCCAGCGTGATTCTCATTACAATGACTGTATCACACGATTCATAGTCGCATGTTCATTATATTCAGAAGAAACCCTTCTTTTACTATTGTCTTATGACTAGAATGCTCATTAACACGTTGATTAGGCCTGCCCTACCTGTTCATTGAGCACTCGAACAATCAGGGGTTGTCAGAGGGGCAGAGAACTCCTTGGTGTGAAGTCATAGGCTGTGCAGGACTACGGCTGTCAAGCACTGACAGCATGCAAGCCTATAGATGCTGAAAACTTGAGGTGTGCGTTTGCTCCTATCTTCCCAGAATTCTCTTCCTCTTTTTCCATTCTCTCAACCCACGACTCTATCGCACATCATCACAGTTTTTCTAGATGCTTTATGAGTCCCCCATGGGAAATACTTGCCTTAATATTGCGAACTTTCTTTCTCCCATATCAGCGTATGATATCAGACTCTCAACTTCTTTTTCTCCCATCATCATGTTGATTAACTCTTCTTGAAAACAGACACACCGAATACAGTCTTCAGACAAAGGACTCCTCTCCTTAGCCAAGGTAGCCTCATCTACTAGCAATCTCAGGCGCACCGGAATAGCTTCGTTACTGCGGAGCCAACTACACACATCGACATTCACGATTGAAAACCTTTTTTATTCCAAATTTCGACGCAAACATCGACTTGTGAGTACAAATCACCTTCTATCAATATTTGACCATCAAAGTCTCTGGAAGCTTTCTCGTTTCTTTCTCTTCCCACAACTATATTCTGATGCTTCATCTAGTTCGCGGAGATGACTGAATATTGGCCAGATTTGTGCTCCAAGTTGAAGGCTGGCGAGTTGGATCTCGCCAGTCTTCAACTTGAGTGCGTGATATGTTGCCTTCCAGTAAAAGTTCACGCAGAGGAAGTTGAAGAAGGTGACGATGGTCTTTCAGAAGACGGCGATGGGCTTGCCCACAAGGGAACCGTGCTCCCTTGTGGGCACATATTTGCCCAAAGTTGTCTCCTGGAGGCTTGGCAGGTGGCCCTTGGTGACAACAGGCCGGTCTGTTGTCCCAGTTGTAGGGCCTCCATGTATCACGATGCCTGTTTGCACATCCATGGTGGTCTTCCGCTTCCTACCTCGTTGGAGGAACTCGACTCTCTCCCGGAGGTCAGAGCACGTGGTGGTACAGTAGCCAAGTGCTGCAGAAATTGTCATGTAAAACAAGTCATGATGAGATTCAACCACCTCTTGACGCAAGACGAGGATATAGCCAAGGATATTCGAGGAAACCACATCGGGGTGGTTATACACAGTCGAGGCGAGACTTTTTACTCGCGACGAGTAGAAGGGCCGCTGGAACAACTAACTATGACTAAGAAAGCGAAGCGCTACGGTCAGAAGATGAAAAGACTATCGAAAGCGCAAGACGCTGAAGGTCTTGTTTGGGGAGGAGCGTCGCTGGGGGACGCAACAATCAAGATCTACAATTTTGGTACGCCAGCCCCGGTAAACAATCCTTTTGAGGACTGGGTGGCCTACCAGTTCCTCTACGCAAGAGAGGAGGTCCAGGGACTATCAGAGGACGAGTTGTGGGAAGCTTTTGTCTGCATCGGCGGAATTTAACAAGGGACTGGACGTATAGTACCATCAACGAGAATGACCTTTATTGTACCCGTCTAACAGGCGAAGAACTTCAGATTGTTGTCACTTGAAGTTTTTTTTCACAGCATTCATAGAAAGGCATTGACTAGACTAGACAATGTGAGATGTCTCTAATATTGCTCTCACAAATGCCACTTTTTTGCCTATTTCTTGGTATTGCAATTTGTGAGGCACTCAATCATGGAATATAAAACAATGTAGTTTACGGGAGGTCAATACTGGTCCTTATTCACATTGTATCTGGCTAAAAGCGAACACATTTGAAAGGAATCTGGCATATGGCACAACCCACAAACGAAATGAAGATTCATCGCCTGTGCTCTTGCTGAGTACCCACCTAGCAATATCCGTACAGTAAGTCGTCCATCTCCTTCCTCCTACTTGATGCTTCAATCCGTACCAGAATTAGCATGCTCGCCATCTTCTTCCTCGACATCCTCCTCTTTGACATCCTCCTCCTCGACATCCTCCCACTGGGCCTCCTCCCGCCCAGCCTGAACAGCTGTCATAAATGCGGGGAAGAATTCCAGAAGCCTCTCCTTCACGTAAACGAAGTATTCTTCATAGCCCCCTGGGATAAACCCCGCCGTGATGAGGTTAAAGACTATTTCTTCAGCCAGTGTGTTTCCATCCTCTTCTGAAGCTCCCATCTTTGCGAAAACGTACCACTTCAATGCCGGCTGAGTCCACCAGGCTTTTTCGGTTCTGTCTTGAGCAGTATCCGCGTAGAAATTCACTTCGAACTCAAATGGAATCTGGGGATCCAGTCTTTCCAAATGAATCAGGCCAATTCCAGCGAACTCAAAAAGTTGGCGGAGTTTTTGACACACAGGCAAAGTTTCGATCCGCTCCAGACCGCGTGTGTCGATTGATTTCCATACTCGGTTTCTATGCCTTACTGTGACAGACGGGAACACGTCCTCGCGGAGTAATCGTTCACAGGCTTCCTCCAAGTGAAGGAGGGTAATTTCTCTTAAGCCCAAGAGGAAAATGTCTACCTGGCAAGCGTGACATACACGTCCAATACTAGTAGCTTCTCGCATTCTCGTTCCCAGGATTTCGATCTGCTCCAGAGCCAGCGAGGGGATGAACAATGCACCCAAGTTGTGAGGACACTCGCAGCTGCTGAAGTACAACTCATAACGACAGGTCGGGCATTTGAGAAGGGTATTGCTGTCTCGGGCTTGGACCATGAGCTTAGCACAGCATGAGAAGCAGAACATATGAGAACAGGGTAAGATGTACGCACTTGAATGAAGACCAGCTTCATTATCGGGCTCACAGATCTCGTCTTCTTTGTTGAATGTCATCTTCTCCAAGCACATTCCGCATTGGAGATCCAATCGGTTGATTGCTGAGCGATCTTGGGCGAGAATCTGCACAAGGGCGGGGAAATAAGTCTCAGTGACAGACATTTTGAAGGTTCTTGTGGTGCTAACTTGTTAGTTGTCTTGTTTGGTGGTTGATGTCTGACTGTGTTTGGCACTGTTGATGGGAAACGAATTATTTTCTTCTGCACATGCTTCAACGCTTTTATAGCCTACATCTTCCTCCATCTCATGGGCATGTTAGAGTTTTTTCTAATGTTCCTCATGCACGCATCGTGTTCAGAAGGACATCAGCTTGAACAGATGGACAGAGCATGCAAACAAGCCATAGTTTTTCTCGTAGTATGCAGGCAAGTTTCTCAAGCCTCAACCGTACCTATCCACATAACGATGACTTGTCTAGTGATATGTAATACGGAACAAGCGAATTTGTTGGACCAAAGACATGAACAGCTCATAAGAAGCCGCTGTTCAGCGGACACAGGAAGACTAACTCGAAGCGAAATTGAAGATGTCACACTGACGGGATTAAAGCCCCATACCAAAAATTAAAATTTCGGCTCTCCGCGACTATCTTGATTTAAGAATATTGAATTACTGTGTGATCGGCTGCTCTCAATAATCTTGTGTTAACACTACTTGAATGATCCATATATCTTTACGGATATCTCTTTGACCTGCACAAGACTGCAAAGCGGTCAAGACAGGGATATCAGGCCGATCAGTTTGTATATAAAAGACCTGTAGCCAGTAAGAATACTTAAAAAATATTAATAGCCAGTTAAAATTAGGAGAAAATAAAGCTATACCTTTATGGAAGTAGCCTAGCTACAAAGAAATACAGGCTTCAACAGTTACCTCTTTATACAAGTCTTTGTAGCCTTCTAGTACGTGGGGTCAAGTTGGGCGAGTGACTTTTTGCAGTCTTGTGCCGGTCAAAGAGATAGGTTGCCATATTGATTACTATGTCCTTCAGGGTACCTTGGCCGCATCGAATCGTAAGATCTTATGCACATAACCGCTGACCCGAGCGTATGGTACCAACTCTGAATGGCTTGAACGTAAACAAAGAAATGAACAGAGATCTAATACTGTAGTCTTGATAACCTTTGTTGGTTCGTAGCGCGCGGCTTTAGGTTTCTATTCTAAGGTGTCGTTGTTCTTTATCGCCCTAAGAGACAAAGCTTGAGAAATGTATTCACAGCCAATAGATCTCTAGACGCCCAACAATTCCAGACACAGGGGACTGTTTCACCAGCGGTCGCTCAGCCACTGATGTCATTGGTCTGGATTTATCCAATCTGCAGTGTTCTTGGATTCCAGTTTTGAGTCTCCTTTCAGAGCCCCCCAGCCGGGGGCATTTGTCCCGTCGGCTAAGCACCCGCTTGGAGGAGTGCTCCAGTAGAAACCCCTGCTTGCTTCACTACCCTTATCTTGTGTCCAATCAGAAATTGTAATCTTCCCAAACTGGTATGGATGGTTGCCTCTGTGGGCAGGGGGTTCCATGCCATGACGCGACGGGTAGCACTCGGCCAAACACTGAATATCTTGGAAACTCAACCTTTCTTTTTAGTTACCTTCTTGACCTAGAATTTCTCCTCCTACATGCCTTTTCTTAACACGCTTGCTTATAGAACTGCTGTCTAGGATCTGTCTACGATGCGACCTCCTTCAACACGTTTCTAGTTCCTTGCAATTATCCTAAGTTATTCTTTGAGAATAGGTCTTTTTTATCTGCTCCCCATTTGGGGCACTTTAACTCTACAGCCCCGTTGTCAAGTTCGATCTCGTCGATAAACTCAATCCCACCATGTCGTCAACAAATGCTGACGCTTCTGGGTCGGCGACCGGCTCTGCCACCGGGACAGCAGCCTCGATCACCAGCTCTATCGTGAGCTCCTTGGTGTCCTCTGCCATCTCTGCTTCTGAAACACTGAGCACACCCGGAACCTCTTCTGTTAAGCCTACAAAAACATCGGGAGGTGGCCTGGGCATCACTCCCGTGAACACCAGTGCTGCCAACTCTGATAGAGGCATTGGAATCGTCACTTTCCTCACTGCCTTGGGTGTCGCTGTCGCTATTTTCACCGTCCAGCTCTTCGCGTTTCTTCTACTACGCAATAAACTAGCCCGTATTTTGTACGCTGCGACATCATGCACTTGCCAGAGATCTATCGCTAATTATCTCACAGCAAACCGAAAACCTACCTTGTGCCCGAACGTGAACGAACCGAATCACCGCCCACTGGTATTGCTAGCATGCTAAAGACATTATGGCATTATGACGACCGCGAAATTATCAACAAGTGTGGCCTTGATGCCTACTTCTTTCTCCGCTATTTGAAGACACTTCTCATCATCTTCCTTCCAATCACCTGCGTTGTTATGCCGATCCTGATTCCTATCAACTTTGTCGGCGGGGTTGGTCAGAAGGTCGACGTCACGGATGAGGAGCGCAGAAATCAGACAGAGAATATCCCCACTGGCTTAGACACTCTCGCATGGGGAAATGTTAGCCCCAAAAATACCAGCAGATACGCTGCTCACTTGCTAATGGGTATTCTCGTGATCATCTGGGTTTGCTGGGTTTTCTTTATCGAGCTCAGAGTTTACATCAAAGTTCGACAAGATTACCTCACAAGCGCAGAGCACCGCCTTAGAGCTTCAGCCACCACCGTCCTTGTCAACTCAATCCCTGCCAAATGGCTCAGCGAGGAGGCTCTGAGGGGCCTCTTTGATGTTTTCCCTGGTGGCATACGAAATATTTGGCTTAACCGGGACCTGTCGCCACTGCTTGACAAAGTCAAAGAACGAAATGAAATTCACCTGATGCTTGAGCAAGCACAAACCGACCTCATCAAAGACGCGAAGAAGGCACAGCTGAAACAAGCGAAAGCAGCTGAAAAGAAAGAGCGAAAAGAGATGAAGCTTAAAGCAGAGACGAAACAAGAAAGGATTCAACGACACGCACAGGAAGATGCTGCAGCTCATAGGATGGCAAACAGCCAGGGAGGCACAACCGCTGGCGATAAGCACGAAGTTCCCCACACCGTTGATGCTGGTGTTCGCCAGTCTCAGTATGAGATGTATCAGGACGATGCGCACAATCACAGCGAGGATGAAGAGAAGACCAAGTCAAAGGGCTTCAAAGTGCCAATTCTTGGAGATCCTCTGGCTAAAGTAGGTCACGGCATCTTGGGCGTTGTTTCTAAGGCCGGCAACAACGTGGATGATACCTTGGAGACAACGAATGGCTTCATGGGATTGTCGCAAACTAAGGACAATGGAGATACTCGAGCTCCTTCTCGCGGCTCTGACAGGCATCGCCATCAGCCCTCTATAGACGAAGAAGAGCTCAACTCGCCCTCAGACACCCTCCGTGTGCAGAACCAGTCACGAGCTAGTGGTAGGTATTCAGCTGAGAGCACCGCTGCGATTAACCCAAAACCTAAACAAGGAAACTTTGGCGATCAAGGAAACACAGTCCGCAAACTCGAAAATATTGATGAGATATATATCAGAGAGGAGTCCAAGTGGTGGGAGTTCTGGAAGCCCCCTCCTGGTGCCTATGCTTCTCCTGTCCCCCAAGGAGAGGTTTCCGCAGCTTATCGGGACCGCAAGTCGAATCAGAGCAAACCTTTGTGGCAAAGGATCAAGTATGCCCTCCCATTTGTCAGTCCAGAAATCGAGGAAGTTGTCGAGTATGCAACTGCATACAACCCCGAGTACAAGGAGGACGCGGAGTCTGCGGAATGGGAGAAATATCTTAAGAAGAAAGATCGCCCGACGCACCGTCTGCCTCTCTTTGGTCAGTCCTGGCTCTTTGGAATTCCTTTCGTCACTAAGAAGGTCGATACAATCTATTGGTGCCGGGAACAACTGGCTCGTCTGAACCTGGAAATCGAGGAAGATCAAAACCATCCGGAGCGTTTCCCCCTAATGAACTCAGCCTTTATCCAATTCAACCACCAAGTTGCAGCTCATATGGCTTGCCAGAGTGTCATCCATCATCTCCCCAAACACATGGCCCCGAGAATGAATGAAATTTCACCCAGAGACGTTATTTGGGACAACATGGCATTCTCATGGTGGCAGGAATGGCTACGATCTGGATTTGTCTTTGCAGCGGTTGTTGCCATGGTCTTCTTGTGGGCGATTCCCGTGGCTTGGACAGCCGCATTGAGTCAACTTGATAACCTTATTCGCAACAATGAATGGCTACACTTTCTCAAGGATAACTCAACTCTTCACAATGCTGCCAAGGCGATTGCTGGTGTCTTGCCCGCTGTTCTGCTTGGTTTGCTCCTGTTCTTGGTTCCAGTCATCCTCGGCTTCTTCGCTGATTTTAAAGGTGCCAAAACGGGATCCCAGAAGGCCGAATTTGTGCAGCGATATTATTTCGTTTTCCTATTCATCCAAGTTTTCCTGATTGTTTCCATTGCATCGTTCTTCGCGGCGTCGATTGATGCGCTTGTGGACAACGTCAAGAAGCTGGACACGATTGGGTCTGTTCTGGATCTTCTCGCGAACAACCTTCCAACTGCTGCCAACTATTTCTTCTCTTACATGATTCTGCAAGCAATGTCCACAAGTTCCGCCACTCTCCTCCAGCTTGGAGCTCTGGTCATGTGGTACTGTATTGCCAAGATGCTTGACAGTACTGCCCGCAACAAGTGGTCTCGAAACACCAAGCTCGCTCAAGTCAGCTGGGGTCGGTTCTTCCCTATCTACACTAATTTCGCTTGCATTGGACTGGTATACTGTGTTATCGCGCCACTCATTTCTATATTCGCTATCATCACTTTCGCTTTGTTGTGGATGGCTCAGCGATACGCAATGCTTTATGTCACTCGATTCGAGCATGATACCGGCGGTGTCCTGTACCCCAGAGCCATCAACCAAACCTTCACTGGCATCTACTTCATGGAGCTCTGCATGGCGGGTCTGTTTTTCATTACTGAGGACGAGAAGGGTAATAATACCTGCACGCCTCATGGCATTGTCATGATTATTGTCCTTATTCTCACTGCTCTGTACCAAGTGTTACTCAACTACTCGTTCGGACCACTCTTCCGATACCTCCCAATCACATTCGAGGATGAGGCAGTACTCCGCGATCAGGCGTTCCAGAGGGCTCAGGACCAACGTCTCGGTCTTCTCGATGACGACGAGTTACAGGAAGACGCTGATTATGGAAATGAGCATGAGAAGGCTCGTGGATCTGGAAATGGTAACTCCATTGAAATGAAGAGGTTTGGTTCGGTGCGACGCCCGATGAATAAGGTTGGAACCTGGGCCAAGGGTGGAGGTCAACAGCTTCGCAAATTGGCTGTGGTAAACAAGGCAAAGGACAAGAACAAGAGAGCATCGGAATATCGGAGAGAACATCGCCGAAAGGATATTGAGGCCCAGCTTGCTATTGGAGAAGCGCTTTTTGGTGGCATTCACGACGAAATCGAGGATCTTACCCCCGATGAAAGAGATGCCCTCGTTAGGCACGCGTTCCTACATGAGGCACTTCGAGCGCGTCGGCCAACAGTTTGGATTCCTCGTGACGATCTCGGCATCAGTGACGATGAGATCCGTCGTACACAGGCGTACAGCGAGCACATTTGGATCAGCAACGAGGGTACGGCGCTCGACAGCAAGGTCCGTGTTGTCTACGGCAGAGCGCCCCCGGACTTTTCAGAGGTGGACTTGATCAACTTGTAAGGCAAAACAAGAGGAGGAGGCACAATGATTGTATGATAATTCTTTTCTTGTTTTTCTTTTTCTCATTAGCATTTCAACTGCGAGGCGTCTGGGTAGGAAGATTGGTGTCTATCACCGGCACGCGCACCTTGCAGGCAAGATGCACTTTTAGAAGAACAAAGAGTGGAGGAGATTCAACGTACACCCATCCCCAGCTTAAGGGCATTATAGCTATTCATTCGGAAACAAACAACCCACAGGGGTTGATTTCTCGTTCTTCTTACAATTAGACTTAGACGGTTAGCTACAATAAGAGACCAGCTATGCAATTATAATTATTTTGGCCATGATGCTTGATTTCTCAACCGTCTGACAATTGACTTTGACAAGACTAGTATAACGTGGTTTCATGCATGTAGTACATATTGTTTCAGCCATGTGTATCACTGCTGAGACATTTGCGCTGAGGATGAGACATGTCAAACCCAAGAAGTGATGAATGGAGTATCTTTTTATACAATCTACTCCTAAAGTGCCATGCAAAGCAGGCGATAAAATAGGTATATGTAAGTCTAATAATGCAAGCTTAAAAACAACCAATTAGCGCCATTTCAATGTCTGTATGTCGTGAACCGTCTATATTGCAACGCGCATAAATGTCGCGTGCCAATCAGTCCCTCTTGAATATCCAACGCCGCCTTCTAAATCCTTCATGCATCTTGTATCCTCGTTATCACTCATGATCGCAAAATGTTGAGTTATTGCTTCCGCTGTTCTGATTTTCTTGTCTCCTCGAGCTCTTTACGGATCATATCGTTAAAGACTTCAGGGTTATCAAGGTAAAGATGGTGACCGGCCTTGGGGACGAGGAGAACCTTTGCGCTGCCGTTTTCCCTCTTTCTTTCCTCTTCTGTAGCATTTGCAAGGGCCTTTTGTTTGGTTTCGTTTAGCTTCTCTTCTGAGGCTAATCCACCGGCCACGTCCATCCAGTCATTCTCTCCGTACATAAATACGACTGGGATGCCTGTCTCCTTCAGGGTAGTGCCGTCGGGCTTGGTGATGGTTTGACGGCCGACTTCTTGGATACGGTCGATAACAGGACGACGGGCGTATGCGCCAGGGGCGAGGATGTAGGCTAGGGCATATTCACCACTGCCCTTTTGCTTAAAGATAGAGAAGGAGTAGTCGTGCAGAGCTTGGGATTCAGCTGGTGGTAGATGGTTGAAGCGACGGAAACTCCAGCCAGAAACGAAACGAGGACCGAGAGGACCGCTCATTCGGACAATGCTGAAGGGAGAAATGTTCTGGTCCCAAAGCCAGACGAACCAACCAGGTAAAGGTCGTCGTAGAACGTTGGAGGCGGGCTTGTGCTTGGACAAGGTTGTAGATTGGCCTGTTGTGCTCTGCTGGTCTTGAATGATTTCATTCTCGATTGTTGATGTGTTTGGTTCGGGCATTGAGGCGTTGACGGCGTAGGGATCAGCTGGAATACCAACTGGGGAAGCTAGAATGAGCTTTTTAAGACGGCCGGGGTACTTGATGGCGTATGAAACTGCGAGATAACCACCCAGAGAGTGACCAAGAAGAGTAAACTGCTCGAGTTTTCTGGCTTTTCGCCATTCTTCTAGCGCATCGACGAACCAGCCCTCGGCTTCGAGAACTTGATCTTCCTTCTTCTTGGCGTGAATCTTAAATGCTGGTCGTGACGAATTTCCGCATCCCAACATATCTAGCGCATAAAGTTTTAGTCCATTCATGCGAGAAATGGGCTCGAAATTCTTGTAAAAGAAACCAAGACCAGCGCCGTATCCGTGAATCATGACGAGAGCGTCGTCGGTCTTTTCTCCAACTCGCTCAACTGAAACTTCGTTCAAGGCTCGGTTCTTGCCAGAAAGATTGACCATTGTTCGTCTCCATACTCTTGTACCAAAAGGATCAGGTCGTTCGGGTGTGTCGATATTTGTGATGCTATCGTTTGCTTCTTTTAGGTGCGGCATTAGGTTTAGGAGATTGCGCTCAACAGCTTGAGGGGCAAGACTCGTCCACTGAAAGATGTCAGTTTTGACTTCTGAATCGCTTCGGTTTTCTTACCCATTGATACGCGGCATCTTTATAACCAAGAGGAAATAGAAAAGCATGCGAAGGCTTCAACTCAGCCTGGTGTTTAATCTCCTCCGGCGCATCGGCAACTCTCCCAGCATGGGGCGGACGAACGGTACCGTCTGTACTCATGTTTCGTGAAGGTAGTGAAGGTGTAAAAGTGGCAATTGTTGAAAGACGCGATATGGGGAGTACCGCAGAAGAAGGTTGTAGCCTAAGCATTCCGCGAGGGGGAGGGCGAGGTAAATATGCCACCTCGACCTCTTGAGAAATTGCTTAAAAAACACTTTAAAATTATGGATGACGCCTCGTTTGTGACGCAACCAGTACCAATGCAGGCACTGGCCGGAGTTAAGGTACGAGAATCGGGGATTGGGCGGGTTTGAATGAAATCCGCGTTCAAGTCCGTGGAGGAAGTAAGATTGCGGAGTTTGATTGTTTTCTTGTTTGGGTAAGTAAGTGATCAAGGATGAAGTCGAAGATAGTGATACAAAAGGTCAAGAAGAAAAAGAATCCATGTTTATGCAATTGTATGGAAAAAACGGAATATATCGGTTTATGATGGAATATCTAAGAATGTACCCAGTACCGGTTTCTGCCAACCGTCTTTCCCCAACGTGTTGGGGGAATCCACTACAATTGGCGGTACCTTGGTACTAATAAACGTACCGAAACAAAGAGCTTTTGGCTTCCATGTGATGACGATGAAGCGGGTCAATCAACGAACCACGTTCCCCAGGAAAAAGACGAGAGAGCACCAAAAGAATCACACGACTCGCCCACGTTGAACGCCAACATCAATATCACCAACTAAAACTGACTCTCCAACAAATCACAGCTCCAGATTCTCTCCCTTCCCGTCTGTCGCTTATCTGCCCACCTGACGATCACCCTTCCTTTCCCCCTCGTGCATGGCCTCGAGCTCTCCTTGACCGGCTGCCCCTCAGCCTCAGCGTCTATTTCGAAAAAAATGTCCGACGATGTAGATTCAATCGTCAAGGGCGCCTCTGCCCCTTCGCAGGGCGCCAAAGACGTCGCCGGAGCGACTCCCATTCTACCCACCGCCGCAAAACAGGGAGATCCTCTTAACCATACGCCGAGCTCACCGTCTATGATCTATCTCAACCTTTTGATCCTCGAAGCATCACTGCGTGCGCAATTCCTCGAACTACGAGCTAGAAAGCGACATCATACGTTCTTTCTGGGACTCTTATCGATCTGGATCACTGGTTTTGGATATTTTCTCTTCCTCGCCCCTCGTGAAGATGGTCGAGGTGTAGGGGGCTCTATCTACTGGGCTGTTGAAGGTGCGGAAAAGGTGTGCTTCATGGGTGGCATCATCACTGCAATTCTCGTCTGGGCAACTGGTATCTGGGAGCGCGGAATTCGATGGCCGCGACGCTGGTTTGTCATCTCGAATCGAGGACTGCGCGGCTTCAACTGCAAGTTAGTTATAACACGACGGACATGGTGGGCCGAGGCACTCTCAACAGTCGGGTTCTTCTTGACATACGGTCTTTTTTCGCACACGGCTAGTTCATCATACCGATACGTCGAACCGAGTCTTTTGCGAGAGGTGGAGAAGGAACTTCAGATCACGAGCGAGACGCATCCTACTTTGATATTGCCCCACGAAGATGAGGAGAAGGGCGGTCACGAGGAGGATTTAGCGCCGGGAGGTGACTATGTCAAGTTACTGCTTCTTGCGAAACCTTTCTCTGCGACATTTCGGGAAAACTGGGAACTATACAGGACGGAATATTGGGAGAAGGAGAACGAGCGACGGGCGCTTCTACGTCAAAAGGTCAAAGAACGCGACCATCAACTTGTCAAACAGCAATACGGTTGGCTCTGGTGGCTCCCTGGCCGCCAACCCCGACGACACGAACCCGAAAAGACACCACCCCGACACATTTCCGTGGAACGTGAACGTCGCCGCCGAGGAAGCAGTGTCCGCCGTGCCTCAACCAGTTCAACCCGAAGTCCAACACCCACAGTCGATGATGATAGCTCCGTCAGCCGGCGACCCAGTAGCGGATCCATGTCAGCGCGTCGCAAGAGACTCTCAACGAGTGGTAAGCCAAAAAGGCCTGGTAATGATTCTAGGTCTGTCACACCGGACTTCTCATCACCTTTGGCCAAGGAGAGCAGTGCGACACATACACCTGATTCGGGACCTGAAGGGGGAAAGGTTTTGAGGAACTCGTCGTCGAGATCGACTGTAGGGTCTAAAGAGCGGGATTAAAGGTTAGAGTAATTTGATGGTGAGCAAGGAATTTATCGTCGTTGAGTGGTCCGAGGTCATCAGCCGTCCTTTTCTGTTATACTTTTCTCAATGGATGCTGTTTGAAGAGTTCCTATGCGTTTCTGTCTCAGATCTCCCCATGAGAAGTGTCAAAATCGTGCGATTCACCCCAACCATGGATTTTAGGAGATGGCATGACTGAGATCCGCTCCCAACTCAACCAAAACTTCCATCGACAGATGTTTATTCCATCAACACTAATATGCGCCTGACAGGCTGGAATGTCGTAGCAGTCATGAGTCGATGGTATGAAAGGTGGGGAATGGCGAGGTCTCAGAAATCGCTGCTAGCGAGCTGACAGTAGGTAGATTCTATGATCTAAAGGAGAAGCCCCATTGAGATGTTGTGCTTTCAGGCAGATTGGCTTGCTCTTTAGATGGAATTTGAAGAGGTCACCGGAGAAAAGGAAACGTGGGATTCATGCAAAGAGATAACCGTCGACGGATAACTTGTATTATTAGTGAATCTGCTTGTGTCCTGGTCCATCTCAATTGAGTTTCCTGAGATAAGGTTAGATGAGCGGGCGTAAGCGGCGAGTCATGGTTCATTGCAGCGTGTCACTGTGAGAGACGCAAGCTCCAACAAACACGCGGGAACAAAGTAAATGTAAGTGATCATCTCGAAGAATTGGCATCGATGTGATTGGAGAAGAGAGCTCCAATTGGATCCTGGCCTGTCAATGGATGTTTGTGAGTCCTGTCATCAAGGTAGTGAAACTGTGTTGCATCCTCGTTTACGAATGGTTCAATAACCGTGGCCTGCGGGAATAAAAAGAACCGAGGAATGAAGCCGACTGCCAGTTATTATTCAGAAAAATCGAATCGAGTTCTTATCTTGCATACTTATCTTCCTATCCCTTCGCATCTTTAAGTAACTCCGAGAGTATAAGTGGAATATCGAACGAAAACCGCACCATCGGTCAACATCCATCCCGAGATCGGCTGCAGTAATTTAGTTTCCTATCTTGGTATCTCGAATAATCAAGCTCTCAAGGAACACGCTTTTCCAAGATATGGGATTTTCTTTAAACATTCTTGATTGAGAACTATCCCGTGATATCAATTGCAAAGGATATGCAAGGAATAGGTCTCGTGAAGTTGTATAGTGTATTTCCCCGCGAATATAAATCTTGGCTGACTCGGTGGTTCGCCGAGTGAGTAAACACAATACGTAAAAAGTTGAAGCATTTCCGGGCTTCATTTCCCAAATTGGCATCATGATACCCGCCGGGCCCATCTGGCCGCCGGCCATATCTACAGTGGATCTTAGTTGCAATGCCGTTCGTTACTGAATTGGTAGTAGAATCTGGGGTAAAGTGTTACGCCCGCCACTGCGAACTACCGTTATCGCAAACAAGTATCCTTGCGTTGAACTTTAAAAAAATTCATTATGTAGCGTCACTATCATGGTAACAGATCCTCCGTTTGATAAGCATGGTGCTGTAGGTGCATGAGCTACAGGAGAGCTAGAAGTAGTGGTATTTAAATACGACCGCTGTTCTCGCTTTGAGAAGCTTCTCCATTCTCCAGACTTGATTGTAACTGTGACTGGCCGTAATCATGTTCAACTGGGATAAGTTTCTCTCACCAAAGCCGTCTCTAGACGTCCCCGCTCTAGAGACGGTTGATCTCAATGACAAAGAGATGGAGAAGAGAATCGTAAGAAAACAAGATCTTCGAATCATGCCTTGGGTCTGCATAACATATCTCCTCAGTACGCCTCTTTCCAGCCTCAAAACAAGTCAGTATTCTAACATGGACAGACTATCTCGACCGTGTCAACCTCGGTAACGCACGAACTCTCAACAATGACACCCCAGAACACAACATCGTCACACAACTCGGCCTCACCGGCCAAAAATACAACATCGCCGTTGCGCTATTCTTCGTCCCATACGTCTTGATGGAATTCCCCAGCAATATCCTTCTCAAGTACTTCTCGCCTAGTAAATGGATTTCACGAATTATGGTATCATGGGGAATTGTCACCATCTGCACTGCTGCAGTGTCAACATACGGTGGATTGTTGGCTGTTAGAATCTTCCTTGGTTTGGCTGAGGCTGGTTTCTTCCCTGGGTAAGTTAATCACTGTCCATCGATTAGGCAGATGCTAATATGGAATAGTATCATGATGTATCTCTGTTTTTGGTACAAGCCTGAGGAGAGAGCCACACGAATGGCTATTTTTGCTTCGAGTGTTGCTGTTGCTGGTGCTTTTGGTGGACTTTTGGCCACGGCTATTTCATTTTTGAACGGCAAGGGTGGATTGTCTGGTTGGCAATGGTAAGTCAGTCGATATCGCATATCACTACAAATCTAACCTCGGTAGGCTCTTTGTGCTTGAGGGTATTCCCGCCGTCATTGTTGGCGTCTTGGTGTGGTTCTGGCTGCCTGACTGTAAGCCCCCCATTTTACTTACAATATCATCCTTTTAACACATTATAGACCCTCAAACTGCCTCCTGGCTCACCGCCGAAGAACGAGCTTTCGCAGTCAAGCGTCTCGGCCCCTACGCTCCCTCCATGAACGATAAGCACTGGGACAGCAAAGTCGCCAAGGAAACCGTCGCCGACCCCTTCTTCTGGCTTTTCGCTATCGCCTACTTCCTCATGGCCAACTCCCTCAACGCGTTCGGTTACTTCGCCCCTTCGATTGTCGCATCTCTCGGTTTTAAGGGTTACAACGCTCAGTTGCTCACTGTACCTCCCAACGTCTTTGCCGTGTTCATCATTGTGGGCAACTGTTTGCACAGTGACAAGACCAAGGAGCGATCAAAGCATGTTATTGCGGCCCTGACTTTTGTGGCGACTGGCTATCTTCTGCTTGCTGTTATTAAGCATTGGGGAGTGAGATATTTCGCTGTTTGTATTATCGCTTGTACCAACGCCGCTGTTCTGCCCTTTGTCGCTGTAAGTCCACATGTCTCCAGCTCTCTCTTGTATATAACTAACAATAAACAGCATCGAACTGCCACCGTACGAGGCTCAACAGCTACCGCTCTCGCCACAGGAGGAATGATCGCCATCTCCAACACCGGCGGCATCACAGCTCCTTTCCTGTTCCCCTCCACTACAGGGCCCATGTACTCAATGGGTAACTGGACAGTCTTTGCATTCCTCATTGTCGCAGCTGCTATCACTGGATACGTTTGGTACGTATTTGGTGCTCACAGTGGTTACCGTACCGGTGAGGCTACCGTGACTGGCGGCTTCGAGGTTCTGGATGTTGGTGATAAGGATCCCAACCAAGTTATGGAGCAGGCAATTGAGGATGAGATGGCCAAGGATAAAGTCAAGGCTATGGATATGGCTTGAGAGGAAGTTGAATGCCGAAACACGAAATCATTAGATTGAAAAGGTTATGATTAACGAATATTGGAATACTTGGATAAAATGATTCCCATATGAGACTTCTTGTCTGTCAAAAAGACTGAGAGTGAACATTTTAGTGATCGATGCCCCCCAGGCGGGTTGAAGAAAAAGCGGCATTGAGGTAAAGTTGCCATAGGAATTAGGATGAGTTTACCTAAAGTCTTGGGGCTTAACTGTTTAGCTATTTAGGTCAACAGGCTTTTGGTGTGCTGATTACTTTCTAGCTCGCCTGCTATCGGTAGCTTTAAGAACAAATCGATATCCGATCTTCTATCTCGACCTCCCTCATATGCGACGTCATGGCTTCAGTCTAATGCACAACAGAGGCGCATTTATCTATCAGCGTCTCATTCTCCAATGCCACACTCAGTCTATAGAGGATCACGTCACTACTACACCCGTATTGCTGACTAGCATTTTGGGGAAGACCAAATGGTGAAAATGAAGGATAAATCTCTCACTCAAGCCACATAAACTTCATCTTAAGTCCAGACTGTTTGAACTCACGACCCAAAGGCCTTATCATAAGAAGTGTCACCTTCATACTTGACTTTCTACCTACCCTGGAGCTTCCCTTTTTGACTTTATCAGCCATGGGCGGAGGTCCTATCAGCCCAGCATCAAAACCTCTCATCGATGTCCCTCTAACTCTTCGAAGAGCAACTAAGAATGACTTGGACGACATAACTTGGATCGTGAGAGACGGATCTCCGGATGATCCAGGAACTGACTACAGATTCCCATATCGTGATCAGTACCCCCACGATTTCTGGAAGTGGACAAGAGTAGAATATGAGGAATATTTTGAGCGAACCGATAAGCTCGTTATTCTGGTAGTGACGGCACCTGTGGTTGATCATGGGGAATTGATTAATCAGCCTATATCTGTTGGGGTATGGGATATCGCAGTCACGAGCGACTTCATACCAGGAGGTATGTTCCTCTCACTTACAATATTCAGTGCTGACATGAGGATATATAGACCATGGAATTAACGAAAGGCGGGACGCGAATCAGGAGCACATGAAACTCTACTCCACAACACTTTCAGACGGCGTAAAGAAATACTTCAGGCGATTAGGAGGGAATCAAATTCTCCTATGGGCACTTATAACACACCCCGACTTTCGCCGTCGTGGGGCTGCTAGTATGATATGTGAATGGGGTCAAAAAGAAGCAGAAAAGGGGAAGAAAAGTTTGAGTTTATTAGCTACGCCAATGGGAAAGGATTTGTACCTGAGTCTAGGATATGATGTGATTGGGAGAATTGTTGTTCAAATCAAGGGGGAAGATGAGAAGGTTGTGGTCGATGCTATGGTTAAGCATAATAAGTAATAATATATAAAAAGAAAGGGGCTTCGTTTTGTGCTTTTGATGAAATGAGACGATACAGAGTTTGTGTTGTGCAGTCAGGGTCTCAAGAGATGTCCTCTAAAGGCAGAGTACTTTGCACCTGACATCACCATTCTTCACTTCTAGAACCATGTGTCGTAGATTTTATACACTTTCAGGTGGGCTCAAGAAAAAGGGGCATTAAGGTAAGAATTAGGCAAGGCGGCCATAATCGTTAGGATAACCTTACCTGAAGTCTTAGGATGTAACTGCTCAGCTATTTATGTCAATACCCTCCTGGCATGCTGATTACTTTCTGATCCGTTTGACTTTCTAGAAATTATATAGTGGCAAATACTTCTTCGAATAAACCAACCAGTCAGGGTCACGGCGTCGTCACGTAACTCAACAAGAGTCACGGCAAAGGGAAACTAGAAATTGCCATCTCCCGACATCGCATTTCTTGTAGCGGAAAGGCAAAATCCCTCACACTAGGAAAGTTAATTTTGACAGAGTTTGGCTGACATAAATTTCAATGCCGAAACCCGGTAGTTTCGGTAAGTGGCTTGGAATCGACTCTGCTGTGATGAAATGTCTAGATGATGCAGGTTGAGAAGATGGGATGTTGGACGAAACGTTAGAGGAAATATATATATATGTATTGATAGTTGAAAATATATGTCGTGGTTTCTAACACCGGGTATATAATAACCTGAACCGTGTAAAATAAATATTGTCATGTATAATTAAAAGCCGCCTGTGGCTAGATGTACTTCTGATGAAGACTTGGATAAGCCCTCCCCTTCGTCGTGATGTCCTTTGGACGTTCCGATCGTGGACTCAGCGAATGATTTCCCGCCCATGCTCATACCATCATCTTCTCGTCTGTCTTCACGCTGGACGATAACTTCTGTAGTCATGACGACCTCATCATCGCGAGGTGGGTGATGTGGCACCTGCCTTTCGTTACCTCCCATCGCATAGGCTCTATATGATATATCGCCAGGGGGTTTATCTTCAGTATTGCTGATGAACGTGTCGAGAGCGATATTCGTCGTCTTTCCTGTTGTTGTACCAGCAGTGTGACTTCGCGGTCCAGAGCTGGCATCCTTGTTACCCGTGGTCATTTCCACGAGACGGTTGAGAATGGTGAACTCAAGCTTGAGTTTCACGCTGTATACAAAGGACTTGTATGATGTCTGGTATTGGTATTGGTTGGCATACTCGAGACCGAGAATAGTGATGTCGAGGAGGATAATAAGGATATTGACGTAAATGAGGTGGTTCATGAGACGTCGACTTCCGCGCTTGTTGCCCATTGTACGTTCCAGACGCATCATCTTGAGGGTTTCGTAGATGTAGAAGCACGAGATGATCATTTCCTGGATAAAGAAGACACTGACTTGAATTTTCTCCATGATGTTGTAAGGCTCTTTCCACGGAGAAGGGTTAGGTGAAAAGGAGCCATAGATCATGGGAATAACGGTTCCATGCATAAGAACTCCATTGATGATGATCATATACAGCACGCCCTTCAATCGAGTTCTGTTCCTCAGAACAAGATGTAATCTGGACCATAGTACGAGTGACTGGCCCGAAACCATAGCCACCCAGCCAAAGCCGATTAGAGTCGCAGCGAGATAGCCTAAAGCTGAAGAGCCATAGTATTTAATGAAGAAGCCGGCGCAGTAGACGGCGATGCCCCATGTTGAGATTAGGAATGACCAGAAATAGAGACCAGAGTGGCGTTTGAAGGTTCCGAAAATGATAAAATTGAGCTCGATTACGTTGTATAGGGATATGACGAGGAAGATTAGGACGACAGTTATTGTTGTTTGGGATATGCCGTCAAGGCCAGAGCCAAAGCCGCCTTCGGCCATGGTGAGTGAGGAGGATGGTTCTCCAGTTTGAATAGAAGGAATGGTTGGCTAGTTATTGGAAAGAAAGCGCAAGACATGCATAAGAAAGGTGGAAATGATCCAAGTCTCATTAAAACTACAAGAGTTTTCTCTATGCATCATAACAGTCAGCACCGCATGCTTTAGTTTCCGATATCAAGGAACAGACTTTTGACCGCTACGCAATGACTTGCCGGTAAAATAAAACAAAACGGCTCCTTCGAGGTCCGAGCGGTACCAAATCCTCACTCACGAATCGGAATAAACCGAAGTCACCAAAGCGAGTCAAGTCCCGACTGTCCCGTGTTGATCGGTACTGAATTGGATACTCGGCAGGGTCGATCCATGATGACGGGCCATGTTTAAGGTTTCTGCTAAGTGGAGGACGTCGATCGATGCAGATTCTGGGGTTAGTGGAGATGTGCCACAACGGTGGACGGCCGACTGAGATGTCAGTTGATAATACGCTGTCTTTTGTTTTACTGGTGAAGTGCTTGGCAGTGACATTTTGTTGTTTCGGTTTGGTTCGATTGTATTTGACTTTTATCCCTGACGATCTGGATAAATAATCTGGAAGAAGTCTATTGATGATGAGTTTGAATATGTGACGATACTCAACCCTACACTTATAGAACATCAAATCTCCAAACCCGACCCTCATTAAACCCCATCTTGGATACCACTGTCTCAGACATTAAATGCTCTGCATGGGCGATTTTCGATAAATCTGATAACATCATGTTAACCCATGCCGTCTATCCTAATCCTGGTACTGTCACAAATCCCCCGCCGATCGCTACAACCACTTAGGAAGCTGTTGCGGCTGTTTGAAGCACTATTTCAGCCACAATAAACTAATAACAACTCCCCGCCCAGCCGCGTCGTTAGTGGAATCATCAACAATTTGCATCTTCAGCTCTTCTTTATTGGGACCTTTGCGAGGATCACTCCAGGGATTCATACGGAAGCAGGGCTTACACTTTCGTCTTATTGGAAGAAGAAACCTTGTAGGTAATCCTAGCCTGGTACTGTAGTTGATAAGTGCCATGATTCAAATGGAGTGCATCAGGGATTCTCACGTGTCTTCTTGAGAAAAACAAAGACACTTCAAACACATGGAATGACTTGCAGACATTCTCTGAGACAATGGTACAAGCATATGCTTCTTTACCTTCCTTGTTAAGTGGTAGTTGGTATGTGGCGTTTCGGTACAATGATGGATAGCAAATGAACTTCAGACACCACCAACAGCTTATTCAGGGGAAAACAAAAAGACTCGTTTTAGGCCAGGGTCCAGCGGAGGCAATGCTCACCGGAAAATTCTCTCTCTGCGTATGCATTTACTTAGTCTGAGTTAGATAGTCATAGTTACCGTTATTGTACCTCTAGCGTTGCCAGACTCACTAGATCTGCATCCCACTGCTCGTTTCACCTTCATCCGACTCCCATCAACTTAGCTAATGAGCGGAATCGGAACGGTCCCCCACTTCCCAGGAACCGGACTTGAGCTATATGGCAGACTACGGATGACAGGATCTTTTAGAGAGAGGACGAAGATCGTCGCGCTCGGGCTCTGTAGGCTAATGAAAGCTGAAAAGACATGTTGATCTGGGTCAGAAAGTAGTTAATGTAGAGGACGGTGACATGTCAAACTGGGAATCCTACCCAGCCTCTTGTAATACTCTCTATTCGGTAATGACTCGTGAATAATACACAACCGAGCTTGCTTCCTTTTGATAATGTTGACATCTTGCCTGTCCTGCATGTGATCTGACACCAGACGTTGATCAAATCCACAACTGAGGTCGATCCGGCTGAGCTTCCAGGGAATAAGGAGCACATGCATGTCTCTACCTGGAAGGTGATATTCTTGGCTTTTTCGGTTAATCATTCTTTGAGCCATCGGTTGCGCTGGTTAAGACTAGGACTTTGTTCGGTTGATAGGAGAGAACACAGCCATGTTCGCAGAACCATGCCTTTGTTCTATTGTTGGGTCTGTACAAGAAGATTCACATTTGAACACAAGAATCTGTTGAACAAAAAATGGCCATACCTGTATACAGGCATCAAAACATAATGATGAAGGAAGTAATAAGTGAACAATGAAGAGATTTAGATATAAAATAGAGACGAAATCTCGTATGTAGAGCCTCTTACCACAACATCGCCTTTCAGGTATACAAAAAACTCATCTATCGAGTACCTGAATCAAGCAACAAAAACTAACTAAAATGTCTTCTCTATCTTGGGAGGGTATAACCTTCGGAATCGAGCTGGAATTCATGACTCCATGTCCCGAAACTCACAACCCCCGGGGAATGGAGCATCCTGGCCCAGCTGCGCGATTCAACATGGCTCAGTTACTCTCCAAACGTACATCCCTCCCTATCGCCTGCCAGTGCGTTCACCCACCGGATAAAACATGTCCGATTTGCACTCCAGTCTCTGCAGATAACCAACATGCCAGGGTCTGCGTACTCACTTATCCCGAAGACCTGGATGTCAGTACTGTTCTGGAGACCAACTTCTTTTTCTTCCAAGCAGAATATCTCGATTTAGAGCAAGATAAGAATTTAGAGCGATCTTGGCCGGCTGTGGAGATTTCTACACCTATCTTTCGCTCAGGTGAGTTGCAGTCTGGTCTTCCGACTATGAAGACCCTTTTGACTAACATTCGCCAGATGGGGCTTGAGATCACTGCGGATGGATCGTGTGGTATGCACGTCCATGTTGGAGTTGAAAGTGGAATGACTCTTCATCTAGCACAAAAGATCACTACCCTGGTGATTCTTCTCGAAACCACTCTTCTTAGACGCCTTGTTGCGCCTTGCCGGTCGGGCAACCCATTTTCACTCCCGTTCTGTGAGAACTCGGCCGCCGCAACTCAACCACCTGAATCTTTTAGTCACCTCGTCGATCCTGATCTTATCGAAAAGCACATTCCAGATATGCAAGCAATGAAACCAGGTGAGTGGAACGGTAACGACCCGTCGCATTTCTACAGAATGTTCCGCATGATATGGTACGCTAGAAACTTGAGAGACTTTGAGTTCCGAATTCTCCGACCAGGAATGCATCGGTGTGGGTTTTCTCTCGCACTACGCACAGATGATCATGACTGGTTCGGAAAAGATTTTGAGGCTTCGCCCTCGACTGTGGAGTTTCGTTACTCACAAATGGCTTTTGACCATGGGCTCATGCGAAACTGGACAGAGGTTGTAGCAGGGATTGTTGTCCTTGCTCAAGCTGATGCTGACGAGTTCAAGAAGTGCGCTGAATTCATTATGAAGATCAACCATGAGAAAGCGGGTATGGCATGGAAGACGCTTCTAAAGGAAGTTCTCAAGCTGGAGCATCGTATTCCTGAGTGGGAGGCGCAACTTGAAAAGTTTGAGCACGATGAGTATATTTCCCATCTTGACGAGGAGCTTCTCCTACGGCCTGAGTAAGTGTGCACCAAGTTGGTTTAGAATATAAAGGTAAGTTGATTGAACAAAATAGAGGAGTTTGAGATCTTGATTTGGAAGTGATATTTAAAGAGAAAGAAAAGAAGTAGAAGCAACATCATTTTCTATTACTATTCTGGTTATCAACTATTGTGCTCCACGCTCGACTGTATCTTTATAAGATGTATTTGTCTCTTTATTATGATTGAATAATAAATACGTAGGTAAGGACCAGGCTTTAGGCACAAAACCCGGAGCTATTTGGTGGATGTTCTCAGGAACATGGCATTTAGGCAAGGATATCGTAAAGATGAGAATAACTCACCTAAAATCTTTATACTTGGGGCTTAAATACTTCGGTTTATACTAACAGAGTTTCATTACTATGATTGTCTTCTGGTCTCCCTGGTTGTTCTATTATTCTCTGCACTTTGAACGTCTTAGGGAGGTTGTATGTCGCTAAGTCATCAGCAGTCACCCGCGGACAGGGATCCGAGTCTAAGGCAGGCAGCAATGTGGGTTGGGGAAAAATTGGGTATTGAATTAAGTTTTCATGAAGATTAGGATAACTTGCTGAAAGTCTTTGGGCGTAGATGCTTGACTATTTACGTCAACGGGCTCCTGGTGTGCTGCCTGGCAGGTATATCCACCTTGACTCTGTCCTCCGTTTTTTTTTTTGGACTTCTCCTTCTTCACCTTCACCTTTGTTCCTCACAATGTCACTGGATGATTTTCTTCTTGAAATCCTACTCCAGATCGGGCAACATACTGACCCAGGTGATCTAAGAGAGCTTTGTTTGGCATCTCCCCGCCGATATATGCCACTATTTCATGATAAGGCATTTGATGTACTGGAATTCAACGAGACTTCAACATCTGCGAATGAGTTTCTTTCTTGGGCATCAGGCCCCGGAAGAGAATACGTTCGTAAGATCAGATATACACCCTACGATCCTCATCCAGCCGAGGACGACGATGGTGATGCTTCAGAGAGACAAATGGAACTGAGAGATGAAGCCAGCCATGCATTGCAATCATTCGACCCATTCCCCTCATTGGAAAGGTTTCAATTTGATCTTAGTGGCTGGGACTTGAGTGGATGGGCTGGTGCCCCTGATTGCTTCAGCAGTTTCGAGTTCTACGATTTCTATGGATTGTATGATGAAGAACCTTGGAGGATTCTCCTTGAGCAAAGCCTGAAAGCTTTCATCAAGAGTGCTGGCAGCTTTTCCGCGGTAGAATTGAAAGGCCTCCCACCAACAGCTGGAGAATCATCCAATGTTTTTGAATCGGATGATTGGCGATCTTTCTTCGGAAACCTCAAGTCATTTAAAATATCACTGGCACGCATACCGGACGATAGACCTGGGACTATGACATACTACCATGGCGATTTCATTAATCTACTCCCCAGCACGTTCCTCAAATATCTGGATCAAGTTCAATTTCTAAGAATTACCGGATTCGAGGACACTTTCATCGGTGACGTCCAGAACCAAGACCCATTCGATTGGCCATCTCTTCGAATGTCAAGTTTGACATCATTCACGATGGAGTTTGCTTACATCGGACAGGAACTATTGAATTTTATCTCAAATCACGCAGATAAGCTCGAGAAAATCAGTTTAAAATACTGCCTTGCCCCGATGAAGAAACAATGGTCTAACCTGTTTCAACTCTTTCTCAACAAGAGACCTGCGCAGCTCGTTGAGTTCGAAGTAGTGGCATATCTAGTTCGGATGTATCTTGGACAAGAGGACTACAACAAAAAGGGAGATATTGTTGGTTTCAATATGCCCGAAGAACTCAAGAGAGAGAAGATGAGGAGTTTTGTTCTTATAGATGTCCGGTCCGGCTTCATCGAGCCTTGTGGATTCAAGTCTGGCCGGTTTGATCCTACCGAACTTGGAGAGTCAGATGTCGTTCCGTTGTGGTAAGAACTTCAGGCAATAGTGGAAGAAAACAGAAAGAGTGTAGGCTTAATTCAAACTTCAAGTTAACTTTGATGATCTGAAACATCTGGTCATAGACCTGATTATGGTCAAACAATGATTTAATAAGCGAGTGTCTAGTAATCTTGGCAAAGTCCAGGCTGAATAAGTGAATGCTAAATCCTTCGTGTAAACCATGTGAAAGAGTTGAGCATATAAAGCGATCCCATCAATGCCCAAAGCTAGTGCAGCTTGTTACAATTTACAAAAATCATCCACTGCTTGTCTGTAAGCCATTGCAGTCTCAAGACAGCATAAGCATACCCTAGCACTTAACATTCTCCGAGCCGGTACTGCAGCCCGTGTTCAGGTTCTTAGAGGGATCAGAACTGTACCAGGTTAACTTCCTTCTTGGATTTATAATAGCAAGCAACATACCCGTCTGATGGTGCTTTAACAAAGCCGGCCTCTTCCCAGTCACTAATACACTTTCTACCAGAGGCTCCGCATGACTGACACATCCTCTTCCACATTTTTGCTATAAAAGTTAGTTCCTCTTCGTATGCTAGCGTGGTCATTGGCTTACCTTCCCCTATGTACTTCTGCGCCCAGATCTGACCGACTGACCCAGCAGGAATATTGCAGTCAACCTTGCCCCCATCAGTCCACGTGTTGGTAACGGCAAATCCGAGAGAAACACCCAGAACATCCTTAATAGGAGTCCAGTCTAAGCCTCCTGAGACCTCAACAGAAACTGACTTGGACCAACTAATGGTGCGGGTACCAGAACCCTCGCTCAAGCCAGTATACAAACATCCCGAGGCCTGCTCCCATGGACCCCATGAAGAGCTAGCATCACGGGCTTGCCATTGATTGTACACATAGCAAGGAGAAGAGAACTGGCGCTTTGCTTTGCCATTATCAGTCTCGTTCTCTTCAAGTTCTTTAACGCTAGACATTGGCACGAATGACTGCGTGTCCTTGAGGTATACAACAGCATCTGAATCAGGGTGTTGCTTGATGTATTCATCCAGATCCTGAGAGTCTAAGATGAGATCCTTGGGATGATTGGAAAGAGTGCGAGCGTGCAGCTCAGTTTCATCGATCTTTCTGGACGGAAGATCATGGAAACTGGTAAGAAGACCAGTTGGCGAGGTGCTGGCGAGGCCAGTGAGTGCCAGTAGAATGAAGTGTGGAAACATGTTGTATAATACTGAATGAGGTCAAAAGATGAAAGTATGAGTTGTTTATAGAGCTGTGAGATTGATATCAGTGAGGAAATGTTGAGATTATATAGTTTGCGCAATATGATAGTCGACCCATATCTCCGGACTTCATCAAAGATCCTGGCAAATTCAGTAGGATTTTCGACAATGATACTCAACTGAATTGGCATTACATCAAGGCATCAAGAATCTTGAGGTATTTTGACTTCAAAAGGAAGTGATCTAATGCCATCAGGAGATCAACAACTCAAGTGCCGATACTATCTTGTGTAGCTTTATTCGTCTGCCTAGAAGGATCTTTAAGCTTTATAGTTTTCAAGATTTATCGTACTATTTACTTGAGGAATCCTGGTACTGAATTAGGAAGTTCGTATTGACACGGAATTCCGATATGTTATGCATACCAAAACTTTGTTATTCCTTCGTAAATGCAGATCAAACTACTCTATTTTAACCTAAGCTTGGCTAGCATTTAATCCTTCTTGAAAGACTCTTTCTAGCTCATTCTATCACAAATTCCCTGGATCCCTAGGTAATTGACTTCAACCGACACCAGTATCACAACCATCAACAAATCATATACTCTGTCAAACGAAGCTTGAATATGCCATGGCATCAGATTACACAGCCAGATACTGCCAACATGGCCAATTTCTACTGTATCTACTCTGCTACCCACTACGAGTTGCGTTCTTCACTGACCATCACTTCTCTCATCGCCACGCAAGCACCATGCCAAAAGTATTCGCTCTCTCAACACATGTGTGCGCTCTATCTAATTAATTTCCAAATTTTTTATCATCAATTGGGTTTTCGCATGGGTGGTGAAGGGAGACAAGGGTCGATTAGATGATATTACAATAAACTACTACTGGCCATTTACACCATTCGCTTTCCCGTTAGTCTCCAACCTGCTATGAGTTCCTTTTCCTGGTGCTCCATTGCGAGAACATACACTCTTTCCCTTGTCTGCGATGATGTTGTTGGCATACTTGTTCTTCTCATCCTTTGCGAATCCTGTGACTGGGTCAGTATTGGAGATGTGAAGGGCCAATAGGCACTCACCATTGTGTGTTCCGTTAAAGCTCATGTTAGCAATTCCATCGTATCCTTTGATTCCTGTTGACTTCTCTAATCGTTCTGCAATCTCTGGGTCGACCTCGCGGAAGATGGCGATCTGTCGCTTCAGGGGCTCCTCCTGCTTACAAAGCTTCATCTTACCAGTAACATTGTTGATGAAACGCTCACGAGCTGGCTCATCGAAAACCTTTCTCCAAAGAGCTCTCGGAGCATTGAAGTCCTCAGGCCGAATCTCAGTAAGGAACGTGATGGCCTCTCCAGTAAAGTGACCGTGTGTCTTATCCATATCAACAGTCCTCTTACGGAACTGGATAGGGTCAATTGACGAGAGATAGTTTGGTCGGCCACCCTGGTTGTAAAAAGCCATCTGGCCGTCGCGTTGGAAGTTGCCAAACTGGTAGCCAGTTCGAGTTGCGTTAACAGGCAGCTGCTGGTAGTTTACACCGAGACGGTGACGATGTGTATCGGGGTATGAGAACAATCGAGACTGGAGAACAGGGTCGGCTGAGGGCTCGACACCAGGAACCAAATGGGATGGGTTGAAAGCGATCTGCTCGATCTCGGCGAAGTAATTCTTGGCGTTCTCGTTAAGAGTAAACTCTCCAACTTTCCTCAAAGGAAACTGGTCATGAGGCCAAATGTGAGTGAGATCGAATACATTGATCTTCTGTTTCTCCCACAATTCCTCGGCCTCCTTGGGGGTCATCGTCTGCACCTCGAGGGACCACTTGGGATACTCCCCTTTCTCAATAGCCTCGTAGAGATCCTTCTGAGAGAAATCAGGAGAGTAGTTTGCTGAGTCTTCTTGCGTGACAAAATCAATGCCTTGCATGGACTTAAGGTGAATCTGGCAGTACACCCATTCACCACTCTGTGAAGAATCAGCATACATGCAATTAATAGCTCAATCTTGGAGCACAAACCTTGTTAACAAGTTTGTGGGAATGCCCTGAATAGCCGTGCATTTTTCTGTATCCTTTTGGAATTCCTCTGTCGCCCATGAGAATCATTACTTGGTGGATGGATTCGGGGTTCTGGGAGAGGTAATCCCAGAACGCGAACGAGTCGTCAGCGTGAGTCAAGTGCGTGGCGGGGTCACGCTTCTGAGTATGAATAAAGTGAGGAAACTTTGCAGGATCTCTCAGAAAAAATACAGGAGTGTTGTTAAAGACCATGTCCCAGTTCTGGCAATTTGTTAATATCTTGTCGTGGTGTTGTGGGGGTCGTACGTACACCCTCATCAGTTCTCATCTTCACCGAAAAACCACGAGGATCTCTCGCCATATCATGAGAACCAGACTCTCCACCGACAGTGGAAAATCTCATGCTAACAGGACATTTTTTGCCCTTCTCAGAGAGGATGTCCGCGAGACACAGGTCATCCAGGGGGTCCGTACACTCAAAGAAACCGTGTGCCCCACTTCCCTTTGCGTGGACAACACGCTCAGGAATACGCTCACGATCGAAGTGAGAAAGAAGATCAATTAAATGAAAATCTTGAAGAAGAAGAGGGCCGTTTTCGCCGCATCGCTGAGTTTCGTAGGGATGGGGCATGGGAACACCATTGCTGGTGGTATAGAGAACATCCTTCGAAGAGGCCTGACGGTCTTGCTCATAGGATTGGAATTGGCTAGCTACGTGAGCTGCGAAAGAGGTATCTGTTGCTGCTGGTGCCATTTTGATCAATTTATTTATTAAAAAATTATATTCAGTCCAAAATTCTATTTTACGATGAATGCCGCGCACGATCTTTTATATACGGGTTTCAAAGTTTCCCCAGATGGTTCAGTTCATCCTGTCATTCTTGAAACTGGGTTCGTCATTGGTGAGAGCTGTTCTATGACGCGGTGAACAAGGCCTGAACGTTAAAGGACCATAAATTCCGGCGATGATCGATTACCATTCGAAATTCGATGATTGGTTTATCCGGGGAATATCGCCGAGATGCATGATGCCTTGCTCCGAGGCTGATCTGGGACCATGACATCACGATAATGTCCCGTCCAACCACCTTGACCAAATCAACGGGTCAACAGTCGATATCTCAGAACAGGCGAGGATACAATGATACAACCCCTGTATGTTATAACGTGTAGAAGTGATTTTCGGGGAATTGATTATGAATGACAAATCTCGTCTAAGCTTTTGCCAAGTTTTCAGATCCTGCGTCGTAGGTGGGTGACAGAAATGTCAGAGTTAAGGTGGGAAGATTAAGCAGTGATATCATCAAAATCAGGATAGTTTACCTAAAACCTCTGTACAGTAGTCCTAGGCCATAGATATTTAACTATTTATTTTGATATGCTTTCAGTATCTTTGATTTTCTGACACCTTGTCTGTGAATCCTACCCTAGAACAGCGCCGCACAAAAGAATGACATGACTTCTACTACCGATTATCCATATCTCTGAACTAAATCTCTCATCACGTCGAGGACCCTGTCAAGATTGTTAGCCGCTAAAATCGAAAGTCGATAGAGAATCGCCTCACTGTGTACGGAGTGTCTCGCTATCGAGAAAAAGAGCTGATACGTGAGTATCAAACCGTCTAGTTTGAGTCAGCTATGCAAGTCAGCCACGGTATCTCAGGGTCTCACAGCCGGTAAAGATCTAAACGACCTTCAAAATCTTCTTCAGGCGGTGAAATCTGCGTAAAAGTGTTGTACGCAGCAACATACTCATCGCCGAATCTATTACAAGCTGGGCGCCACTGACCAAACTCGTCTTCAATTTCTTTAGTTAGTAGGGACAATTGCAAGTGCTATGGGGACGTACATTCGTTGTGAGCAAAGAAGCAGCAAGCATCGAAGACAATAGGCTCGTCGCTGTCCATGCAAATCCCGGAATTTGCGTACCAAAGGTCTCCATGAACGAGCGAAGGTTTTACTGTCCGGCCATCACTCTCGAGTGGTCTCAAAAGTCTCGGGATGACTTTTTCGAACAGAGCTTGCGAGAGAGTATCAAGCTCCTCATCAGGTCCCTTCCTTTTGATCTCCAGGTCAAGCGCCTGTCTCATTGACTTGGCGAAGAATGTCTCCCAGCTATCTTCCCACGTCACGTACTGGGGTAGGTTTCCTGCATAGCTGGTGATGTGAAAGCCGAACTTTCCAGTAGGCGATGAACTCTTCTGGTGTAATGTTGATAGCAGAGCGGCAAACTTGTCAGGATCGGGCATATCCTCTGTCATTTCTCGAAACTCGCAGAGAAAGAAGTGTGTGTCTGGTATGGTCTCGTATGTGCCGCAAGCCACGGGCCGTGGAACGAATTCTGGGAGAACCTCGTATATAGCGTTCATGGAATGAAACTCTCCCCTTGTCATATTCATGCCCAATTCTTTCGAAAGGACCTTAATGAAAAAGGACTCGGGTGTGCCATCGCTGAGCAAAACATCGATACGACCTGTCTTCGCCCAGAAGCTGACTCCATGGTTCTCGGTGGATGTGACCTTGCATCCCTCAGGTAGTTCTTGAACGATAGTCAATAAAAAGGAGGTCTTGTGATATTACCAAGAGCTTGTAGCTTACCTTTCAAAACAGCTGGGTCAATCTTAACATTGCCCGCCCCGAATTCAAGACCCTTTGCACCGTTGTAATCCATTTTTGATGTCAAAGATGGTACAGGGCTTGGTGAGTGCCCCGCTGGCTGAACGTGGGGTTATTATAGATGGCGTTCTTGGAATGCGCCTACCAACAACACGGCCGAGTGACCCAATCGCACAGAGCCCCCAAAATATCACACCTTGGACGGCGGCTGACAGCACATAGTACCTATCAAAGGGAACGTTCTTTTGGATTTAAGCGCCAATATTCTTAGACAACCAGGGCAATATCAGCTAGTGGATTGAACTATGTACTCGAGTCTTGGAAGGATGCTCCGAGGTTGGACCTAGAAACCCCACCTATTACCATGCTTGCACTAAGCATAACTTAGACCCTAGTGGCTGAACGGGCCGTTCCGGTGTTTCTTCAGTGAACCCAATTCAGGTACATCTTCAGTGCCCTGCCATTGAGATCTCGGTAATCTTTTCGCGGAGATGCTCTACGGGATAGACGACTTTCACGCCGTTTGCCTCTAGCCTTTGCTGTCCATCATTGTTTGCAATGAAAGTTCCGGGTTCTCTAATTCCAACATAAACGGTCTTGATGGCACCCTTGAGTCTCAAGATCCTGGTCGCGCAGGTCATGTTGCCGCTCAGTCTCTCGTTGCATGGCTCCATGGTTGTGTACAGAACTGTATTCTCTGGAAGGACCTCATTGATGCGTTCCTCAGGGAGGTTGTGCTCATCGGCGATCTTAATAAAACAGCACTGTTCTGCGTGCGTGGTGCCTTTGTCCCCCTTGTAATCTCGTGGGTATTCAAGCGAGTATCCTGTCGATAAGACTTTGCCCTTGTCGCCATCGACAAGTACGGCCCCGACGCAGAATTTGTTGCCGGCTGGTGGTGACTTTTGGGCTTGGACGAGGGCAAACTCCATGAAAGCCTCATGGTCATCCACCTCGAATGTTGGTAGGGATTGAGAATCCATGGCAAATAGTTATCTGAAATAAGACACAGCGTAAACAATCCGTTCAAGGAGCTGAGTCAATGCAGTTTAGTAAAGAAGCGCCCAAGTTATGAGCTAATATAGGCGGTTTTCCCGAGCCTTTCATGCGCGAGTTTCTGGGTTGAAAATGGACTTATGCCGGTATCTTTTTTTGGTTGAAGTGAAACAAGTGAGTCGGCTGGCGGTTGGAGCAGTCAACTGATTGGTAAGTCTGGTTTGCAGGGGCTGCTTGTGGGCTGTCAGATGGGTTAAAGAAAAAGCAGCATCAAGGTAAGGCTGCCATAAACATTAGGATAACCTTACCTAAAGAGAAGGTTAACTTACCTAAAGCCTTAATGTCTTGATACTTAATTATTTATGTCAATGAACTCTCAGTGTGCTGATTATTTTCTTACCCACCTGGCTGCTTATGTGCTTCCATGGCGAGGTGTTGGCATTTCTTATTCGGAGCCGCAGGGAAATTCGCCTATCTGTTGAACGGAGCACGGAGCCCTATTAGTCTATTCCCATTTTAATCAATTGATAGAACGTCTTAACTTTGGCCAAGTCCAGACGACAAAGTTTGGCGCCTCATGTCCTGACACGCACTGAGCTTTGCAATGGTTAATCCGCCCGGGATTCCCCAATACGTGCGATCAGATCACTGACTATATTAAGGTAGTTCTTTAGAAAGCAGCGGCGCACCGAGCCCGAGGTTCCTGCCAGCAGCAGCAGTTCTTCGGGGCGTCGCAACTCGACCAAGAGCTTGAGGAATCTCTTTCCTCTTTCCAAGACCCAGACTAAGTTGTCAACTACGGACGACCAGGGAAAGGGAAGTGAAAGGGGCCCACTTGGACTGAGTCTGCTACATTCACCCACATCACCGGCGATCGACATTATCTTCGTCCATGGCTTAGGTGGCAATTCCAGGAAGACATGGAGCAAGTCGACCGCAGAACAGTCTCATTTCTGGCCCCAAGATTGGCTCTCACAGGATTCTGCATTTGGGAATGTTCGTCTTCATAGCTATGGATATGATACGGACTACTTGAAGGGTAAAGAGGACTGCTTAAACATCCATCACATTGGCAAGTCATTTTTGGGTGCAATGAGCACCTCGCCATGTATTTCCAACTCCAGGACATACATTATTGTCATCGGCCACAGCATGGGTGGCCTGGTAATGAAGAAAGCATACATCCTGGCGAAACAAGATGCAGGACACAGAGCGCTCGCTGGACGATTCGCCGCATTTTACTTCCTTGCCACGCCGCACCGCGGTGCCAACTCAGCAAAACTGCTCAAAAACCTCCTCAGGATCGCATATGACCGCAGTTATGTTGGTGATCTAGAACCGAACTCCGAGGCAGTCCAAGTGATCAATGACGAATTCCGACACTTTTCCGCCGACCTTGAGCTCTGGTCATTCTATGAAACCCAGAATATGAAACACTTTAGCTCACTTATCGTCGATCCCGAGTCTGCAGTTCTCGGATATCGTGGAGAGAACCAAATACCTATGACTGCTGACCATCGCTCAATATGCAAGTTTGATACACCGCAGGACTCCAACTATATACTCCTACGAGATGCACTCGCCTCTACTGTAAGCAATATTGTCACGGCGATTCCAGAGAAGAAGCGCGAGGGTATCATAAGCCTCAAAAAATACCTCCAAGTTCCCGAGTTGTTGGACGATGATCTTGCAAATGTCCGCGAGGCGCGTATGCTGGGATCATGCGAATGGATCTCACACAAAGCCAACTTCGCCAAATGGAAGGATGGGGAACAAGAATATGACAGAACACTATGGATTCGGGGCAAGCCTGCAGCTGGAAAGTCAGTTCTCGCTGGCTATGTCGTCGATCAACTCACGGAGACCGGTAAAGCTTGCAGCTACTTCTTCTTCAAACATGGAGACAAGTCTAAAGCCACGTTGGGTCGTTGTCTCCGTTCCCTGGCATTTCAGATGGCGAACTCCAATGCAGAAGCTAGAGATGCAATCCTAAAATTGCAGGCGGACGGTATTTCTTTGGATGGAGCTAATGAACGAATCATTTGGAGAATCCTCTTCCTTTCTTGCATCTTCAAAACCACCATGACTCGGCATTACTGGGTCATTGATGCCCTTGACGAGTGTTCAAATCATTCGGTCCTCTTGAGTTCAATTATTTCCAACATGGATGAGTCTATACCTCTGAGAATATTCGTCACGAGTCGGGACACAGTCGAACTGGACAAAGGTTCCTTGGACATCCCCTCAAAATTTGTTCAATTCCTACCAATCTCGATAACAGACACAAAATCAGACCTCAAGCTTTTGATTGAGAGGAGGACCCAGGCCTTGGGAGTCGTGAGACCCAGAGATCGGAGCGAATTAGCCGAGAAGATCTTGGACAAATCCAAAGGGTCGTTTTTATGGACAATCTTGGTTCTCGAAGAGCTCGTACGCTGCCACAGCAAAAGGGAAATTGATAAGACTCTCGAAGACGTACCAAGAGGTATGGAGTTACTTTACAAGCGGATTCTAGAATACATGTCACAAGTCACCCACGGAAAGAATCTGGCAAAAGCCATTCTCATGTGGGTGACACGTGCGGTTCGACCGATGACAATTAGCGAATTAGAGGGTGCTCTCACTCTGGACATCCGCGACTCATTTCCAAATCTGGAAGAGAGCATCGCCTCGCTCTGTGGTCAGTTGGTAGTCGTGGACAGATATGGACGAGTCAATATGGTTCATGAGACCGCCCGCGAATTTCTTGTGGCTGGTGAACAAGAGTCTGAATTCTCTATCAATGAAACAAAGGCACACACACGAATGGCTGAGGTATGCCTAACTTACCTCGTGGGGGAGGAGATGAGGCCTCCAAGAAACAAACGCCGCCGTTCTTCGGCAAAAGCGATAAAGAGAATAGATTTCTCCATATACGCTTCTACATCATACTCATATCACCTCTCCAAGGCTGATCCTTTGGCGATAGGGGCATTCCAGCTTGTTGCACAGTTCCTGAAATCCAATGTACTCACCTGGATCGAGACGATTGCCGAATCTCAGAATCTCACTCAACTTATTCGTGCTTCAAAACATCTCAAAGCTTACGTGGATGAATGTGCTGTTCAGCGATCGCCACTGGACCCTCAGATGCGGGCATTGCGACAATGGAGTATGGACCTTGCTCGAATTCCCGCTATGTTTTCCAACGCCCTAGCGGTGTTGCCATCAGCAATCCATTCGTTAATACCCCCATTCTGTCCTACTGAGTCAATGGCATACAAAGCCGGAGCCTCAAATCAAAAACTTGCGGTTCTTGGCTCGTATAATGAGCAATGGGATGACAGGATCCTATGCACAGATTTCCGCCAGGTTCAACCAAGGGCTGTACGCTATGGAGACGATTTCTTGGCTGTAGCCCTCAAATCAGGAGCTGTCGTGTTGTACTATACCACATCTTACCAGGAGTACAAGGTCTTACAACACGGTGAATCTGTTAGCTTCATTGCTTTCAAAGTCAAAACTGATCTCGTTGCAACTTGTGGTAAAGAAACGACCAAGGTATGGGATGTTAGAAAGGGGCAGGTTGTCCACAGCCTTGCGAGCCCTCCACATCCACTAGGAATGGACTTTGATGGGGACAAGCTTTTGATTGCGAGCCGAAAGAATTTCATCGAGACTTGGAATCTTGGTGAGGGTGCCGGGACAGAGCCAGTTCGGATGCTATGGGGCGATGCCAATACTCCAGAGACAAACCGAAAGCCTTTCGGGGGGACTCCATGTGCCCTAGCTCTCTCAACCAACCAGGGAATGCTTGCTATCGCTTATAAAGGTCAGCCCATCATACTATGGGACATGGAGGATGACTCTTACGTTGGTAGCTGTGGCAAGAAGCTCTCCAGTGGAAAAACATGCACGCATGTCGTTACAGCGCTTGCTTTCAACCCTAATCCCGACATAGACCTTCTCGCAGTCACCTATCTCGATGGTGACCTAGCACTTCTCGACCCCTATTCCGATCGGGAGCTGGAATGCTTTCGTGCAAATTGCCAAACACTCGCCCCAAGTCCGAATGGACGCTTCCTCGCAGCGGGTGGTGAAAAGGGAACTATCCATGTTTACGAATTTGATACTTTAAGACTCCTCTATCGTGTCAAATCCTCCAACTATTTTATCAAGCAACTTTCCTTTTCCAGAGATAGTTTACTTCTTGCCGACATAAGAGACACCCAATGCACTGTATGGAAACCTGAAGCTCTGTTGCGGGAGTCTCTGAGTGACGATAGCAGCGGGCTCACTTCCACGACAATGGTTGAGCCGGTTTCCATGGAGGCTCGAGCGAAGGTCACTGCTATGGCGGTCCATCACACATCTGCAGTGGTCTTTTGTGGAAAGCATGATGGATCAGTTGTTATGTACGAGCGGAAAACAGCAGAGAACCTAGGGACTCTCTACAAACACAAGTCCACAGTGCGTCTATTGGTCTGGGTTGAAACGAAAGCCGCTCTCCTCAGCGTCGATGCCTCCAACGGGATCTTCCTATACACAATAAAAAGCTCTACCAACACGGGCTGGCCCTCTGAACCAATGGAACTCTACAAATCCCGTCTCGACTCTGAAAGGGCAATCACGGATGTAATAGTAGGAGAAACGGCATCCAAGTTCCTGGTGTCAACTCGCGAGTCTGATTATTTATTCGACTTGGATAGCGGCGAGTTCGAGAGGGAGCGAACATATCCACAAACGCAAGGAACACGGAAATGGCTTCATCATCCACAATCCTCTCTACATCTAATCTGTGTAGGTACTTCGAGGATATCCGCTTACAGCTGGAGTAGCTGGTCCGAAGTTTCGTCTATTACACTATCGCTAGATGACCACACCGTGGAACTCAAAAGCGCGATCCTGTATTCACTCGACCAAAACCACAGAATCATGCTGCACCTGATACATCCGAACTGTTCCGTCAATAGAAGCAGAATTGCAATCATTGAAGCGGACTGCCTTACCATCAAGGACAACAATAGCAGCGTACTGCAGGAGAAGCAATCAAATACACCGGCGACGTTGGATCAACTTATAATTGATGAGAATCAGGAGGACACCGTCAAGCCATCGGGCCTAGACGCTCCGCCTCACTCATTTACGACTACCTTCGAATTAAATATTAATCACGTTATAGGAGTTGAGGAGTCAAGAAGACTGATATTCTTGAATCGTTCTTTCTGGGTATGCTCGGTTGACTTAGGCGAGAAAGGATTAGAGGTTGCAAGGCGTAAGAACACCCCAGCGGTTGAAGTGTTTGAGCACTTTTTTGTTCCGTATGATTGGTTTGCTGGGAAGAGAGATATTGTTTCTGCATTGGCCAAGAGGGATGTTATGCTAACTCGGGGTGGCAACCTGGCTGTTATTACAGGTGGTATTGACCATGCTGAACGAGTCTGTCTTGAATAAGGGTTGAAGATAATTAATAAGTACAATAGTGAAGCATGAGCTAAAGTAGTGTATACTTGAAGTGCTCTTGGACAATCAAAGATTTAAATCTTTGGGATGAGACCGCCCGAAGGCAAGGCAAGGACCCAAGTAACATGGCAAACATCCTGGTCCAAAAGAAAACTGATTCCAAAGCATTTGGTAGTTTGTATCAAGGATTACACCGTTTATGTTATTTTTTCATCTTCAACACTAAGCTCATTAGGCTTTTACGGCCAAGTCCACTCGCAGGTAAGTTTACCTGCTTTGGATATAATTCTGTCTAGATACTAATATTGCCAGCAAAATTCGAGCTGCGCTTCGCGGAAGCATGGAAGCTTTGGTATGATGGCGAGAATGATGCTGCCGAAGCCAAAGCCACGGAACTTCTCCTCGAGCCTCGACTTGAGATATTCCACCAAGCCGGAATGCATATGATTCTTGCTACCACATCTGGATACTACCTGGAGCATGCTTTGGAAGAAGTTCCTCTGTACACAGAGATTTCTGTGGTTGAGGGTCTTACAGAGACCGAGCGAGAGGACGCTGCCGGTTTCCTGGCGGATGCAAAGAAGTTGGTGGATTGAGCCCGCCGTGATCAGACCAGAATCGATCGCGAGACCCAAGCACTGCTGTAAGATGTTTCGAACTATCTGAGGCTTGAGACCTTGCTAGTACTATGTATTAGGGACAGCGGTATGAAGATAGATGACCTTCGTAAAGCTCAGATCAAACAAATGAACAAGCATCTTGAAGCTCAAGGAACCGGAGGCCTTGTACGGGACACTGGGAACGAAGTGACTGACAGTCAGGATGAGCCTGGGATGGCTGTCGAAGTTCAGCAGCCCGTCTACTAGCAGATAATTCCCCAACAGTTCGGGTCTCGGTCTATCAACACTCAAGACACTACAATTGACTCGGATTTCGGTGACGATGATCCTCTTCCTGACATTGTCCGATACAAGCGCGGCTCTGACTAAGGTCTCGAATAGTGAGCCTTCAATCATTGTGACTAAGAAGAAGAGTGTTGATGGAAGGCATAGCGTTCTGGGTAAAGAGGGCGTATAAAAGATTAAAGTTGGACGAGATTTAAACAGTTGAAACGGCTGTTTAGGTTTCTCTCACAATACATCAAATCGATCTTTCTTCCTCCAGTAACCTCCCATCCACCATGCCTCCCGGCCATCATGATCCCTGGTCCGTATTTGCGCCATCTATATATATCTCTCTCTCACTTCCACAACCAATCACTTCGCCTCCTCCTTAATTTCTGCCCTGGGAGCCTGCCAACTGCAACTCGGAGGCGCGCATGTCTCAGCACACTTGACACAAGCAAGCTCGCTCTTCCGAAAGCTGCCCTTGATAATCCTCTTCTCGTCAAATGCATAACGAGGACAGTGCATTGAAGCATTTGCGTTACGACCAAAGAGCCGTCGTTGATAGTCGCATGCTGATCCTAGGTCGTCGACCGCGTAGAACATGTCGATGTAGTGGAAGGTTTCGCCACCTATTATCGCGCGACCACGACTCATTTGAGGACATTCGGGTCCTTTTGCGCAGCAGCATACCATGCGTTGGAAGGAGTATGTGCACATATTATCAAGAGAATAATAAAAATTAATAGATTGTGGTATGTAGAATAATCTGGGCCGTGGTTGGTCTGGGCAGCATAATCTGCCCTTATAATTCTTACAGTGTCCCTCGTTGGACGAAAATTGACCCTTGACATACCTAGTATATATGAGAAATGCCGGCCGTTACACTCCCACTTCCCTCGGGTCTGCAAGCCCCAAAGGGTATGATGTTTGTCGTTGTACCATGCGGCGAGCCGTAACCAGCACCGGGGGTCGGGCAAACATGGTCTTGGGAACTCGAGATAGACGAGATGGGTGAGTATCGCGAGTGCGACTAACACATGGTAACCATTCAAAACTTTTTCGCTACTACGTTTAATCCATCTGATCAACTGTTGTGGCATCGCCGTTTTGTCCTCCTGGAGTTCCCGCGACATCCTTGTCTTTGGGGTTAACTGGATGTCTCCAACCAAAGGAATCCTCAGCTTTTCCAAGCTGGATATCCTTCAGATGCTTGAGCAGCTTCTCAAACAGTGGTCCGGGTTGATCACCCTTGATGTATGTAACAACATCCTCCTTTCCGTCAACGCGTCGCGTAATAGATTGAATCGGCACGAGAGCCGCAGCCGTACCCGCCGCAAAGACTTCACTGAACTCCTTGAGCTCGCCATACTTGATGGGTCTCTTCTCGACCTTCCATCCATAGCTGCGTCCTAGCTCCTGGATACTGTCGCTTGTAACACTCTCTATGACATTCTTAGAATCCGGCACCGCAAGAGTAACTTGTCCACCGTTATCTTTAACACCAATGAAGCCACTTGTGCTAAACTCGTCAATCTCCTCGTGATGCACACTATCCAAGTGCAGCGTGATACCATAGCCTTCGTCACGCGCCTTGTCGCTCCATCGCAGCACAGGAGCATAGTTTCCACCGACCTTAGCATTTCCTGTACCATGAGGTGCCGCGCGGTCAAATTCCTCAAGAATAAGCGCCTTGACGGGATGCGCACCGTGGTAAACACCTGTAGGAATGACAAACACAGCGAAGATGTACTCATCAGGTGGCGAAAGACCAAGCTGGGCACTTGAGCCGTAGAGCTGAGGACGGATATACAGTGCAGCACCTGTCTCGTGGGGAGGAACGTATTCAGCGTTCAGAGCGACTGCAGCACGGACAGCGTCGAGGAAGAGAGCTTCTGGAACGAGAGGCATGGAAACAACTTCCGCAGAGTTCTGAAGACGTTTGGCGTTGCGATCGGGTCGGAAAATGGTGATTGCTTCATCGTTGGGAGTACGGAAAGCTTTGAGGCCTTCGTAGGCTTGTTGACCGTAGTTAAGAGCTGGTGCCATGCCGTGAATGCGCATGAAAGGGTCGGCAACGAAGCGAAGGGGAGTCCATTTTCCTGTGCTTCGACTGTAGATAGACTCAATGTGGCCATTGACTGTCAATTGTTAGACCAATTTCCAAAGCAAAAGTTAGGTAGCTAACCTTCGCGGACCTTGAAGCCCACGTTGGACCAGTCAATGGTATTGACGGGAGGAGGAGGAAATGCAGTCATGATTGATACAATTGAATTTGGAGCTGAGAGTCAAAAGTTAGTTGATTCCACTCTTTTTATACTTGAGCTACGACTCACATTTATAAGCTCTCCGTAGGTGCCGGAATATGCTTTAACATTCGACAAGAGAAACTCTGACTCCCAATTATTTCTTGACACCCCGCGCCGATCTCGCAAGGCGCGGGGTCCTTCACGACGTGTGCAGCCGTTTATTTTTGGCTGGCTTTCTCTCCATTGTCTTATTCGTTGTTAGTGATGTCATGATCAAACGGTTTACGAAAACAAAGCGTAAGCGGGCTTAATCTAATCTAATCGCAGTTAGAAGTTTAGGTTTTCTACAAGCCTCGATGTCAAATAAGATGACACAACTCGTAAGCCGGTATTCACCGTTCTATTGAGGCCACAGAAACGGCTTTTGGCTTGAGCCGCCAATGAGACCAGTGTGGAACAATTGGTAGGGTGAAGCCCGTTCATCCGGTTTATTCATGCTTTTATCCTATGATATACCCGACCTACTCATTCGAACAATAGAATGAGATTTACTAAAGAAATAATACCGATTCAAGAGTTGAGTGTCATGCTGAGAAACCATTACTCGCGAGAGTCTACGTAATAAAGAAAGCCTCATTCCATATAATAACCAAACCATCATAATCTTTGTTCTCTTCTTGACATAAATATGAAACAAACATCAAGTAGAACTACTCTTTCTGTGTCGTCTAGATAAGGGTGACGATCGTTTTAATACCCCTGCGCCCGCTGACCCAACGCCAACGGCACAAAGACATACAATCAAATAATACGCAAGAATTCCACAATACGCCTGTAGTCAGGCAAGAGACGCGAGGCGTTGGAGACAAGAGAGTACACCTGTAAAAGTCAGTGTGCTGTCAACTGAATCTTGAGGAAGACACGTACCACTGACACCCTGCGTAAGGGTGGCTGTTGCTTCGGTATTACGGTTACCAAGACTGACTGTAACGACGTTTTGTACCGAGCCATCGTCCTGAAGTCTGTTTGCCCATTTGAATACCTTTTCATCCTCACGTCCATCACCAATGACCATCAAAAAGTCAACAGCTATCTTGTGCTCTTGAGTAGAGCTCATCTCTTCCTTGAGGGTCTCAAAAACCTTTCGAGCGGCGGTTCGCTTGGTCCAATCAACAGGCTCGACAGCGATGCATCCATCCAATGCAATGGCATGAACGCGTTGAGACTCGCAAGCATCGTTGACGTGACTTGCACAGTCTGAAGCTTGTCGTGAAGCGGACTCATAGTCCTCTGCGCTCTTGTAGTGGAAGATCAAACTACAACGACGCTCCTCAATCTCGGCACCAGGTGTTCGCTCAAGGTAATATGTCATGATAGGTCGCACTGACTCCTTCCAGTCCTTAATATGCTCGAGATCTGCCATCTCAGTCCAGGAATCGCTGCCATGGACCTTGAGGAAGCACCCGTTCTCAGCGATCAGGCCCAGGTTTGGAACTCGGCGAAAGACTCGGTCAAGCTCCTCAGGTCGGCGACCAGACATGACGTAGACGGTGTTGCGCTCATCAAGGAGCAAGTCGTTCAATACGTCAAGTGTTCGCTGTGGACTGATGGGAATGATCTGGTTAACAGGACCCCAAGCCACGAGTGTGCCTTCGTAGTCAACGATGAAAAGTCGACGTTGAGCCTGGAGGTACTTGTTGGACAAAGCTGGGACTGACAACCGAGGAACGGATGTCTGATCTCGCTTGTGCTGCTCCTCATATACAATATCAAGACGGCCAAGGAACTCAGTGAACCAGTGAGAGCCGGTGTGGTTGATAACACGGTCGTAAAGGTTGTTCCATCGCCTATCTTTCTCTTCCTCGCCCATCTCTAAGGCCTGCTGGATGGCGTCGGCGCACTGCCTGTAATCCCAAGGGTTCACGGCTAGCTCGTTCTTGGCAAAAAGAGAAGACGTGCCAGTGAACTCGGAAAGAATCAGAGAACCGTGCTTCTTCTCGGGGAGAAGCTTGCCATCCTGACAGAAGAGGTACTCGTGGGAGGTCAAATTCATGCCCTCACGTTGGCTGGTAATCATCAGTGCATCGGCAATGGTAAGCAGGGCAAGGTATTGAGCATAGTCAATATCTTGCTTGAGGTATACCACTGGCTGATACGCAAGATTGGCCCACGATGAGTTGACTCGGGTCACAATGTCGCTAACGGTGGCCTCGAGATCGCTCTTTTCGCTGGATGATAGGGCAACTTGGATTAAAACAGTGTTTTCGCGCCATTTAGGGTTCTTGTTCAGGAATAATTCATAAGAAAGCAATTTCTGGCGAACACCTCGGACATGGTCAAGCTTATCGCGAGCAACGATAAGTCTCTTGCCCTTGTAACGCTCCTGCATAACATGCAGCCACTTGGCAACGTCTGGAGCATCGAGGTGTTCACGAAGGCTAACAGGATCGATACCGATGGCGAGATGGATAACATCAACAAAACGATCCTCCAATTGAAGACCATCTGGTGTAGCCTCGGCACTCAAGATGCGACTGCAAGTCTGGAGGAAATGGCGTCCGTACTCGTGGATTTGGAAGCCGACAAGGTTAGCACCGAGCATGCCCTCCAGAAGCTCCTTTCGAACAGCCAAGCATCTGAAAACTTCAGACGAAGGGAAAGCTACGTGTAAGAAGAATCCGATCTTGGCCTCGGGGAGCTTCTTGCGGACCATGCCAGGGACGAGGAGCAAATGATAATCGTGAATCCAGACGACATCACCACGCTTCCAGTTCTTAACAATCTGGTCGGCAAAGGCCTGGTTGACGTTGACGTAATACTTCCATGAGTGGTCCTCGTAAGCTTTGCTCTTGGGGTTGTCGGGAATCTGGTAGTGGAAGACAGGCCACAAGATGTGTTTGCAGAAGTGAGCGTAATGGCCATCAAAGTCCTTGTCAGTGCAGAAAACAGTAAGCATGTTGTGCTCATTAGCCAGAACATCTTCAATGTCCTGCTTCTGCTGTGTGCCCTCAAGGGCATCAGTTGGCATGCCCAAAGTGCCCACCCAAGTGATATCATCGATCTTGCCATCTCGAGCCGCAGCCTCAGCGGCATTGCGAAGTCCTCCGTTGCCCTGATCGGCATTTACAACCATCCAGCCCGCTGAGGCAAACACTCGATCGTGGCTATCGCTTCGAACAAGGGATCTAGGCTGTAGAATACCTTGGCGTCCAAGTTCGTGGGCTTTTCGCATTGTGCGGTTATTCTCGGAGAGGGAGGCGGAAGGAGGGGGAGAGCTGGCGCGAGACTTGGGCTGGTTGGCTCGGCTGCCCCAGGTCTTCGCGTGCTCAATGTTGGAGCTGGTTCCATGGGGAAATTGTATTTTGAATCCATCTTCGTTTGCGAATAAATTGGAGTCGGTCTCTTCGGTTGGTGTATGAGGAGGTGTAATATCCTCTTTCTTTTGGAACAGACTAGGTTGGCGATCAAGAGGCGCAGGTCGTCCGCCAACCGGGGCGGTATTTGACTTTTTAGGGATAGGTAGAGGATCTTGGGCAGGCTTGGGTTTTAAGGATCCGGACAATGAAGCTCGAGCTGGGTCGGCACCAAGGGGAGGCGTACCGGGGAGGGTAAAGTGAATGGTCTTGGGGAGGAAGCTATCGTGGTGTTAGTGCTCGTCATTTTTCGCTAAAGCTTGCTTGGTGGGCTTCATGATGGAGGGGCAAGAGCGGGGAAGCAAGAAAAATCGTCGAGGGAGGCACATACAGGGAACACACAAACACCGTCATTTTGGCTGGTGTTTTATGTGACAAGTGCGTTAGAAGCTATAATTTGCTGGTTTATAGGTCGTGTCGTATTTGTTCGAAATGTTGTTGAATGCCAGAAACTTAAACGAACAATGTAACGGATTGGACTGGATGCTATTGAAAATTCTCGTATGACGACTTCATGTGGAAGTAGAACTGGAAATACGGGTGGCAGAGGTGTAGCTTTTTGTTGGGCAAAGTAGCTTGTCGCAGGCAAAACGCCTCTTTGTCGCAGATGCGCTCAGCTGTAAATCGAGCCGAAAGTGGCGAATAGTACCGCAAATGGTTGAATGCGAGCAGCAGATGGGAAACTGCAAGGTTGATAAAGAAAACCAAGAGACAAGAAAGCTCAAATAATTTGAACGAGCAAATCTCCGAGGCCGCCGTTGTTACTCCGTGTCGTGAGATTCGTCAGGTGGTTATAGAGTTGCACGGTTAGACAAGCTTGGATAGCTCCGAGATCGTTGCTCAACAGCTCCTTTTTTTCTGCCTGATGAGAAAAGGGTCGACAATTAAAAGGATTCGATTGACTTGTCAAGAGGTATTTTCCTACAAGGAACAACCTATAAAATAGCCCTGTCAGTTTCGAAAAGGTCTCGGCTGGTCCGTTGTTGTCTGGATGAATGGATGGATGGATGGGTGTATAGAAGCACAGCCCTGGACAGACAGGGAATGCAGCCAGTAAAGTAGAGCGCTCACTCTGACGTAATGCTTGTTCTAAACCTTGTGTAGGGGCGGCATGGGCTGGGCATGTGCTGGAATGATTGACAAGGAAGTTTTGAGCCTCAAGCGAGAACCGTTAATATTTACCTGATAAAGAAAAGAAAATCGTCTGCCAAGTGGGGATGTCTATCAAACGAATGATGTGAATAGAAGCGACAATTGGATTTGATGAAGGGCCGATTCAAGGGCTATGATAGAAGAACACTGTAGGTCTATTGGAGAAAGAAGGGAGACAGGAAACGAGGAGGTTCAACAAAAATAAATAACATACGGGCGCACAAACAAACAATTCGTGACGTAGTTTGTGAGAAAAGAAATCGGGATCTGTTGTTGAGGATCTCGAGACAGGAGAGTTTGGTCCGTGATCCACGATGAATCAAGCTCAGGTCAGGTAAAAGTTGATAGCTTGGAACAAGGTAGAAGAGTCAGGTTGCCAATAGCAATAGAGCAGCCCTAGCTGTGGTGTAAGACGGAGCTGTGGCACGAGTGAAATCAGATGGGGATCGCTCAGTATAAAAATCCTTGTATCTATTATGTCTGTCCAATCTGAGGCCTTCCCTTCCTGACCTTTTTATTCCTTTCTCGTGATGAGAGAAATTCATCAGACAAGCGCCAGCAGACAAGATAAATGGGAGCGTGGACCGATGCACAACGGCATGTGGAGTTTCAGGCCCAAGCCTGTCATTGCTGTTTAGGCGCTTCATAGCGGGTAGGCTAAACACGGGTCCCAGAGAAGAAAAACAAGGATGACGAGACAGTGAGATTCGAACTGCCACCAACAAGACCCAGTAATGGCTTTGTTTGGCCGGTTCGTAGCTCTGATATGATATGAAATACGATACGTACAGAGTGGTGATATGACAATTCGGCACTTGGCTGCTTAGCTACCAGAACGTTTGATTGATTGACTGTACCTGGATGTGCTGATCGATGTGGAAGGAGATGTACATGCATCTGAGGGAATACTTAGGTATCATTGGTCTACAAATGGAGAAAATGCCTCCGGCTGATGATGTGAAGTGGACGGTGATACATGTACCAGTCTATTGGGCTTGCTGCACAGCACCCCAACGATGGACATCAGACGGCCACTTAAATCGACACGCCCTCTTCTGTTACCGTCGATCATGCACTTCGTCCCATCCATACCTGACACCAAATTGACAGAAGAATTGCCTTTCCCAGGAATGACTGTTCCCCAGACGACTAGTGCAGATTGTTGATCCTCTTAGATAAACTGGCTAAAGAATGGATGTATGATATCTCTTCATCGTTGAACATGGCTTGATCAGACTATTATTTTATTATCCAGTCGTCCAAATGTATCATGTACAAACATACGTAACGCCGGCTATTCTTGATACTTACACATGCACTCATGAATTATCACGACAAGCTATCCCTGAAACAAACCACCACCATCTCAGCAACTACATATGCCAAGGCGAAACTATCTATTCGTCCCCAATGCAATAACAATTGGATGATCAATCCATGCATTTCTTTCCTTCAATGCACAGAAGCAGAAGCAAAATTATCATATACCCTTGTCAAAATTTGGCTGCACCGGCCCGTCTGCCATACCACGCCGTCTTACACGGGCCGTTTCTACTTCCCGTCGTCACATCAGATTGAGGTTTTTGAGATTAAAAACCGCATGGACCACGCGATTGGAGAAATGCATGCAGTTGGTGGCGTGCATTGCCATGTCTAGGTTGCTATGCGTGTGCAACTTGCAGCATGAAGCATTATGCGCCTCGTTTTTCATCAATATGCTTCTATGTTTGTAGGAAGTCTTGGTTGAGTCTGACTTCTATCCCGTCCTTTGATAACGAGTCAGACAGCTCATTAAAACTCAGTTAATAGGCTCTGATAAAAGCTCATCCTCCACCCCCCAAGAGATCTTCAGGGGATCCCAGCCTAAATTCTCGATATTGTTCCTCAACTTGGATGCACCCCGCAGCTTCTCCGTGGTGGAGTAATTCCCGTGCCGCTTCAACTTCTTGTCTAACCCGAGCCTGTGCCTCGGGGCAACGGGCATGCTGGGCAAGGCATGGTATACTTGATCCAGATATGTTCTTGGGGAACAAACCCGGTCCGTGTCACATGGGATTCTGAACCTAATAAATTTGTATTGTAGACATGCTCTGGTACTGAAGCATGATCCAACTTACATAGTATCAGTAACATCAGCAGCATGTAGGTCAGCTAGTCAGTATCGATCAACCAAACAAGATCCGTTGATCTCTGCAGTGTGGGCTGCAAGCTAAATGCTGCAACACCTTTCTACGGTAGCTTCTCCAACTTTCCAACGTCAGACCTCCGTAACATCACACAATGCGGTCCCAGTAACAGGGTTCTTCGGCTTCCACCTGAGCCCACAGTCGCCGGAGTACCGGGGGCCAGCACGGACCGGGGCATCCTGAATTTGCGCTTTTTTTTTACTCTTCTTTCACTGTGTGTGCGTTATTGCTACGTTGATTCGAGAGATATTGCTATCAGTAAATGAGTCGCTGAGGCAATTCATGTCTATATTCCCCGCATACGTGAGTTTAGGTACATAGTTCGCTGCCCGATGCTTTCTGGGGTGTTGTAAGTGAATCGTATCATCCACTCACGATCAGCGGGGCCGCCTCGTGGTGTCAATAATAGCTTGTAACTTGTAAAGCATCTTCGAGAAAAATAAGCATCATTCTTTGTATCCGTATGTACATCAAAATGCAACACCGGTCCGGGTCCGATATGATCCGACAAAGAGGCTTGCTTGGCTGGGCGTCCAAGCCTGATTCGAATGCGTGCAGTATGAGGCTTTCCGCATGATCGAGATGAGGTGCTATCTACAAGTCTGAAGTGGCGCCAAGATATTTCCAGAGATTTCGACGACTTCATCAAAATCCAAGATGGAGTATAAACTTCGGAGTTTCGGGATAAGGCAAATTTAGTTTGACCAGGGTCATGTTACCCCACCACGCCAACACCATTTTCTGGAGAATTATAGGGTATCGTGAGCTTCACTCTCACCGGTCTCCTCTGCTTCCCCATCACTCGTTCAGCCGGTGAGTATGTGTATCCTACCAAACCATGGTAACATCAACCAAAATACTGCCCCATTCGTCTACAAGCGGACCTATCAAGTCGATGATATTGTTGGTCTCCAAAACGCACCTTGCACCTCTACCATCGAGGGTGGTGTTCATTCAGACGCAGGACCCGCTGCTTGAAGAAAGGCCAGTGGAGTCTGCATCTTGGAACAGAGTCTGGAAGCAACTCCCGTACATGCATGATCTGTTACGCCTCACGAGTACCCGCCTGACAAAAGAAAAGACAGTGTCAATGTGACAAAGTATTGTGTGAGACTCGGAAAACTCCCGTGCTGAGTTACAGCGCCGCGCGCCTATTCAGATAGATCGCATTTTCCAAAGATAAGCAAGTTTTTTCGGGCTCATAAAACCCATCTTTGAAACATTCATCCAGGGCACAGTGGGCAGATGTGAATCACTTCAGGGGTATCTTGACTTGTAACAGTAACAAACACCATTTTCGGGATTCTAGTTCCGCCAAAGCCGGACGGCCTTGTCCTTACCACCACTACCGACCCTCTTGCCATCTGGTGCCCAATCCACGGCGTACACCTCATCCTGGTGGCCGGGTAGATCCACGGCAAGTTTGTGAGAGGCCATTGACCACACCTTGAGTGTTGTATCCTTTGATGCTGTGACAAGAAGTCTTGAATCTGCTGAAAAGGCACACTGGTAGACGGGGGCCACGTGGCCACGCAGGGTGTTAATGAATTTTCCGTCCCTGTAGTCAAGTTAGTATGCAGGATCTAAATGCTTATGGAAATAGCTTACCTAGCACTCCAGATCTTAGTGTGGTTGTCCCAGCCTGCACTGGCGATGAGAGAACCATCAGGAGAGAAAGTGACATGGTTCACCTGCTTTTGATGTCCCAACATACGCGCGACAGGCTTTGTGCTCTGAGCAGGATCCCAGAGATACATGGTGAAATCGTCACTAGCAGTGACCAAACGCTCCGCGATTCTACCCTGGAACTTGGCAGCCTTCTCGAACCTCTCCTTCGCCTTGCTTCGCTTTCCCTCTTCTGTCTCGGGCACAGGAGTGTGATCGTAAAATCCAGTTCTCAAGGCGAAATCTGTCGAGAGCGCAAGGTGGTTTACCCAATGGACGTGAGATGACAATGTATGCACCAAAGTTCCCTTCTCGGCATCCCAAACTCGGACGGTCTTGTCGTGACTTGCGCTGTAAATGAGGCCTTCTCCTCCCCAGCGCACACAACTAACACTGCTCTTGTGGCCCGAAAGCACATGCTCTGTTTTTCCTGTGTTGACAATCCATATCCGAACTGTTGCATCCTTGCTTGCACTGGCAAGTCGTGGTGTGCCATCCCTCCAGAGATGATAAGGTTCCCAGACAATATTGGTCACCCACTTTGAATGACCTGTGAAAGGAGTTCCGACAGCCTTTCCAGTTTCAGGGTCCCAGAGGCGGACCGACTTATCCATACTACCAGTAGCGAGACGCTCACCATCGGGGGACCAAGCAACAGCCAGCACCCATCCACCATGGCCAGAGAGGGTGTACTTCGGTGTTCCAGTATCAGTATCCCATATACGGGCTGTCTTATCTCCAGATCCAGTCGCCAATCGGTTGCTGTTCCTGGGACTAAACTGAGCTGCGAGGATTGCTTCGCCATGGCCAGGGATCTTGTGGGACATGCGCGTTACGGGCTGGACCTTGAAGACAGCCTGCGGCTCAGCGCTGAGGGTAACAGTCGTTTCAAAAGGATTCTCGATACCATGGTTGCGAAGAAGCTGGAGAAGATCGGTGGGGTATTGGTCCACGATAATATCGCTATCTGGGATGTGAATTCGGAATCTGTAAGGAAGGAATTCTTCTTTTTCCTGTAATAATTTTAGCATAGTACAAGGTAGAAATATCTTTGGAGAGACATACTCTCGCAAGTAGCGTATTCAATAGAAGCGAAAGGTTCTTTTCTGAAGCATCTGCAAGAGGAACCTCAATCACATCGGCCATCTGCTTGCCATCTCCATCCAAGAATCGAGCCTTGAAGGAGCCAGCAGGCCCAGCAGCGATGGCTGTAACATCTTGTTGAATCTGAGAACGCTCAAGCACTTCTCTCTTCTGCCGTTTAGACGGTGGGGGCACAATTGTCGCCATCGCGTATATAATATTTGTCTTGGTACTCACAAAGTCTGGAGAAATTCAAAGCGGCATGGTGGGGCATTTGGCAAAATCTGGAAAATTTTGGCGGTGAGGAGCTGCAGTGCAGTAAGCGATGGTCCAGTTCCATTCTACGAAGCTTAATGCTACTCTACTAACAAATTTGGCCCAAACCCCCGCATAAACCCGTTAGCGACATGCCTTGCCAGGCTGTCTTCTTTGAAGAAAAATAATTGTCATCATTTAAAAAGCTCCATCTCCCAAAACGCCTAATTCCCTTGCTATTGGTTTTGTTGTCCGCCTTGAGATGGTCGTCCGCGCATTCTCTTATTATTAGGCGTGACGTAATGCTGAAACTGTGGGATATCCATCGTAGGCACAGGAATTGGGTTCTGTTGAGGATTCTGAGGGAGATACAGCTGTGATTGCATCATGGCCTGAGCCTGAGCCTGAGCCTGAGCCTGAGCTTGCGCCTGCGCCTGTGCTTGAGCTTGGGCTTGGGCTTGGGCTTGCACCTGGGCTTGAGGGGTTTGTTGCGGCAGCGGTTGTTGGATATGCTGATGCATTTGCTGCTGCTGTTGTTGCTGTTGTTGCTGTTGAGTCTGCTCCACTACTTGCTGACGACGCTGTCTAGCACGCTGCTTCTGTGCGGAAGATTGTCTCTTTGTTTCCTCAATCTGCCGGTGTCTCTTATCCTGAACCTCTTGTCTCTTTTGTCGTTGCAGATCCTCATTCTGGACAGCATATATGGCAGCAATGCGAAGCTGAAGCTGAGATAGGATGGAAACACGTTCTGGATGCGACAACTTGCGATACTCACTCTTAAATTGATGGAAAGTATCGCCGGACAAGCGGAGGACTGCGTTAGAGACACCCGCGACCTGGATTGCAGCGTGAGTCTCGGGATCAGGTTGTGGACCATCATCTGCCCAAGACGTCAGAAGCGGCGTCGCAACCGGATCCAAGCTTTGCTCACCTTCCAGGTCGTCCATCATATTTGTCTCATCCTCGCTTGCGGCTTCGGGCGTTGGTGGTTCGGGCGTACCGGGCTCGTGGTTGTGCTGATCGCAGGTTATCGTCAGGACCCATCCCCCCATGGTCTTGCGATGGACGGCCTTTGCTTTCCATGGACAATCCGTCTTCTTGGTCGTTGTCTTATGTTTTGTCGCCATGCACCGATACGGTCGACCGCCTCGATCGCAAACAAGATCGCATCGAACTATGTCGTTTCCTGGGATGTCGGCACCGCCCACTTTGCCTCGATGAGATCTAGCCTTGACAATCTTGTATCCCTCCTTTTCCATGCGGTCGCTGAGCTCTTTGAAAAGTTCTTCATAGCTGTTGAAGATGCCTGAATGGGGCACTGATACGGCTTCGAGTATGCCGAACATGACGAGTTCGAGGACGCGGTCAACGCGTTCGGAGCTCAACGATGTGTGGATTTGCTGGTTAACCGGTGTCAGCGTGAGCCGCGCGTAGGTCAGCGGGGAGCGACCGCCAGTGGGTTGAGGAATTTCCGCACGGATAAATATCGGCTGATTTCTTCTTCCGTTGTCGCTCGTGCAACACTGCTGACGCGTTGCGAGATGCATAAAAGTCTTATTTTCGATTGAAGTCTAAGATGTAGAGTGCTTATGTGCTTTTATGCCCAATCCTATCATCTGATTATAGGAGGAGGGTTCTTGTTGGGAGATACTTCTAACTTCAGGAGACAATGGCTTTGGCCTAGGGTAAGAGCATAAGATGAGATGAAAAGAAGAAAGGAGTAAGTAGACGACGAGACTAGATTGTGATATTGGGATTAAGTATTTCTCTGTCTTAGGATTATTGCAGTCTGACTACTCCTTATCTTAACTTGATTATCATTATTGAGGCGTGCTCGTGAGGGTATTTTTCATGTCGTAACGCACTGTATGGAAATCAGCGGAATCTTATGTGATTGAGTTGTTGCGTATAACACTTTATTTGGAGGAAGAGAACTGTGGCTTTTCCAATGTGTAACCTTGGTCTATATTGATGAGATACGCATAAGGTTTCCTCAGTCATTATCGCGAAGCAACTCAAAACTACCTATACCAAGCTTTGCTTGCTTGACAACGAGTAGGAGGAAAGAAAGACACATCATGTTGAACCAGTAAAAATAAATCCCTACTTGATTACGTATGGTTTGACATAGATCTAATTCGATAAAACCCCCGGCTTGTGAAGATACCAATTGAAGGTATTAGGTCTGCAACCCAAACAGCATCCGGTTGGCAAGTGGCTAGATATGAGTAAAGGAATTAGAATGAACCGATAGGAACATACCCGATTGCAGGGGAAACTCTAGTTGTTGTATATATATGCATGTTAATCGACTGCCATTCTGATCTAATCGCTTAAAGACTTTAAATTTTCCTCAGAGACCAGTTTAGACCGACGTATGCATCAGACGAAGCTTAGGAAAGCTCCAGTAAAGTGCATCAACAATCAAGCCCACTAATTTTGCTTCAACAATACCAGCGCCTTATCCCAAGGAGCTAATTCGCAATCAGTTAATTAAAGTCCAGGTCCCTGCATCGGTGCCGCAATGGAGAGTGAGTTGAGCTGATTTAGAAGTAATGATAGGTTGAGGGGAGCACACTGTTGCCACAACTTGTCAACATCGAATTAAAATAGTCGCAATTACAAAACCGGCTTTGATGTGAGAATTGCATTTGATGTATATACTGCTTGACTTTTGGCCATGTCATACCTTTCCCTGGGGGTTCCTTCCCAAGACTCACAGTGAAGTTGGGATCCGACGTTTCTGCCAACGGCAGGAGTATCTAATATTTCTGCCTATCAAACCAACAGAGATCAATTTCTCCACACTATCATCAATATCACATTTGACCTGGTGGTTATCTTAATCCTTTGGGCTAATTTACCACTGGTTTACGGCACGCCTATTGTTGGTCAAAGTGAAAGAACCCCAGCACCAAAGAGAATACAAACATGTCTCTCCCTATTCCTTCAAGAACCGACAGTTACATGCCTTCGAGTTACTTCCAGAATACCAGCCACCAGGCACGTCTCGATCACCGTGCAGGTCGAACTTCTGACCACAACAGAAGGCCGCAAACGAGCCTAAGTGAATTTTCAGGGTATGCTCCTTCAAGGGCAAGCACCAGACCAAGTATCTCACGACCTCCTACTGTGCGCCCTGCATCGAGACCTGGTACGGCATCGGGAAGAAAGTCACGAAATGCCACAGCCTCTTCAATCTTGGGACTTAGCGAAGCGCATACCATCGTATGTGCTGTGAGCGAGGCCCGTGGAGTCTCACCTGCGGTCGGTGTTGCCTTTGTCAATATCTCCATTGGTGAAGTCGCCATCAGTCAAATTTGTGACAACCAATCCTATGTCAAGACAATTCACAAGATCCAGTTGTCTGCACCTTCTCGTATACTTTTCATGTCAACTGCATGCCCTCCAAATAACCCCAGCACCCTCTTTACTCTTGTGGAGAGTCTTGTCCCTGAAGCTCAGATAGATGCATTAGAGCGTTCTGCTTGGTGCGAAACGGATGGGCTGGACTTCATTAATAATCTAGCATTCAAAGATGACATTGAGCCTTTGAAGGTGGCTACTCAGGGTAAATTCTACGCCGTCAGCTCCTTTGCAGCGGTAAGTGTATTGCTTTGGATAACTGAAACAGCGAATACTGAAAAAGTTAGGCAATGAAGTACATTCAGCAGCACTTTTCTATGAACTTTATGCCACACTCGCTCCGCATTCAATATCGACCTTCTGAAGACACCATGATGATTGACATTTCAGCCATTCAATCTCTTGAGATCATGCAAAACTTGAGCAACTCCAAATCTAAGGACTCCCTTTTTGGTTTGTTAAACCACACATCAACCCCTATGGGCTCAAGAATGCTTCGAAGCAATATCCTCCAACCACCAACTCGTCCTGATCTCTTCATCACTCCCAGATATGATGCACTTGAAGAGTTGACTACCAACGAAGAGATGTTTTTGGAGATTAGAAAAGGTATAAATCCCTAGTTTGTGTGTGGTTGCATCTAATGAGAACAGCCCTGAAGCTTTTTCACGATACGGAAAAGCTTCTCACGAAGGTAAGCGACCAATTTATATTTTGGGGGCTTACTGACTACCATAGTTAATCATCATCCCAACACACGCCGACGTTCAACAGGTCGAAGAACAAATTAACCAAGTTTTGATGATCAAAAGCTTCCTCGAGACAATCCCCGAACTCTACGCAGCATTGGAGCCTGCCACAAGTGCTCTGCTTGTCAAGATTAGAGACCTTTGTCGTCCCGAGACCACGAGCCACAGCCTCAACAGGATTCGACTGACAATTGAGGCCGATGTGACTTACATGAAGTCGGCATTGGACCTTAGAAATCAGAGAACCTTTGCAGTAAAGGCAGGAATCAATGGAATGCTTGATGTTTCCCGTCAAACATACAAGGAACTCACCGAGGAGATTCATAAGCACCTTGATGCTTTGAATGGTGCGAATGAAAACTATTGGGAGATATGCAATAGCTAACAAACGATCAAAGAAGAACACAGCCTCGGTGCTAACTTGAAATACGACAATGGACGTAAATACTGGTTACGCATGCGGGCAACCGACTTTGGCGACCGACCTCTTCCTGATGCTTTAGTCAATGTGGTACGAAAGAAAGACAAGATCGAATGTCAGACACTTGACTTAATCAAGCTCAATCAGAGGGTCTCTGATACTTCGAACGAGGTTGTAATCAGAAGTGACAGGGTTGTACAAAGCTTGCTCAACGAACTCCATCACGATATACCTCACTTGTTTCGAGTTTGCGAGTCAGTCGCTCTCATTGACATGATCTCCTCCTTTGCGCAGCTTGCGACCACCAGAGATTATGTGAGACCTGACATCAGTAGCACGCTAGCATTGAAGGCAGCACGGCATCCCGTTCTTGACAAAGTGAGGATACCGTTGTCGTTGGGTAATATTTGACTGACCACCTCGTAGACTATGAATGGCAACTTTGTGCCTAATGATTACTACTCAACTGAGCAGTACTGCTTCCACGCCGTGACTGGATGCAATATGAGTGGGAAGAGCACCTACATCCGGGCGGTCGCATTGCTTCAGATCATGGCGCAGATCGGTTCATTTGTACCTGCAGAGTATGCTGCCTTCTCCATGATCCACAGTATTTTTTCTCGGGTCTCGCTTGACGACAACATCGAGAGTAATCTTTCGACCTTCTCTGTTGAGATGAGAGAGATGGCATTTATTCTGAGGAACATTGACGACAAGAGCCTTGCTATAATTGATGAACTGGGGAGGGCCACGAGTAACCGCGACGGTGCGGCAATTGCCATTGCAATGTCCGAAGCGTTGATTCAGAGCGGAGCATCAGTCTGGTTTGCAACCCACTTCATTGATTTGACCAAAGTCCTTGCAGATCGTCCAGGTGTTCTCAACTTACACCTCGCGGCTACCAGCTCCACGACTGAAGATGGGTTGCCACATATCACGATGCTTTACAAGGCGACATCAGGAGCTATCAGAAGCGAAGAACACTATGGAATTAATCTGGCACGGGCAATTGGACTGCCTCAGTCATTCATCAACAAAGCAGAAGAAGTGGCCAGAGATATCAGAGGGAAACGAGAAGCGAGCAAGCGCAGCTCAGAGTCAGCCAAAGCTGTGGCTCGTAGAAAGCTCATCCTCAATTTGCAGGACGCATTGAGACAGGCTAGAGATTCAGGAAGTGAAGAGGCTCTTCCAGGTTACTTGAGGAGACTGCAAGAAGAGTTTGTGAATCGGATGGATGATGTGGATAACATGTAGTGTGAGCATCTATTCTTCTATGGTGACTGGTATCCGAAACATTTGTCGCAGGTATTTGACGACAAGGGCTTTCTATGGTTATTAAGTTTATACAGGCATGCTCCTAAACGCCGGGGCGCTTGTAATCTAGTTCTCTCACTCGTTTCCAAACCTCTCTCACAGTTCGCTCTTGAGTCTGGCGCCCGCTTTCTGTTTGCGAAGGACCAGCAGGACTGATCAACGTTAGCAGAAGTACCATACGCCTAAAAGAAAAGCACTTACCGTATCGCCAAATACAATCGACCTCCAAGATGTGCCCTTGTGATATCGGCCGTCTCTAGGTCACTGGGAGGATTGGCAGTTGTGACAAGGCCGCCAGCTTCTTCGAGAATAGCGAAACCAGCTGCGACGTCCCACTCCCAACAGCCTCCTTCCCACCAAATGTCGAATGATCCCATGGCAGTATAGGCCAGATCTAAAGTTGCGCTGCCCAAGCTTCTCATGCCGTGAACCATTCCACCCTTGCCTCCTCTGCCACTTCGTTCTGAGGCCATGTTTACAAACGACTCCACCTTTCGAGACATGTTGCCGTCGGGAATATCTCGACGGTCCTTGCCCCATTCGCAGGAAAAGGTGCACCCGCTAGGGGCATTGGCCGGCATTGGAGGAATGGGGTTTCGGATTAATGGTAGTCGCTGGGTTTCATTGAGCCAAGCGCCTTGACCTGTGCATGATGAGAAGAACTGGTGGAGAAAAGGTGCGTTGATGACGCCAATGACTGGAACACCCTTGACGACTAGAGCAATTGACACGCAGAACATGGGGAAGAGATGTGTGAAATTGACAGTGCCATCAAGAGGATCGACTACCCATGTTGGCCGGTCGTCAACAAGGTATGTTCGCGATGCGCCGGCAGAGTAAGACTCTTCTCCAAGGAATCTGACAAGCGTCAATGATGAAGCATGATAAGGTGGGACGAGGCAGCTTACCCATGATTAGGGTATTTACTGAGAACAGTTGTGCGAATGAAGTTCTCGACATCTTAAACAGTCAGTCAGTTATGCATGACAATGGATGCAAGGGACAATACCATTGTCTGTTTTGGTCACCAAGTCTACCGAGTTCTCTTTCTCGATATATGATACGGTACTTGACGAAGCTCCATTTCCATCAATGCGGCGCTGGGCAGCAGCCATGAGCATATCTCCAGCATCCTTGCCCAGCTGCACAGCAAAAGCATAAATCTCGCTCAACTCTTGTTGCTCCATGATTTCCTTTGGTATATTGTTTTTCCAGAACAATATGAAGGGATAAAAGTCAACTGCGCATTCTTGTACCTATTTTGTTCAGAGATATGCCGTATGAAACCGTTTTCCGCACTACGGGAACAAATGCGCTGTGGGGTCGAGTGAGGGGAGATTAGATCGGTGGATTTGGGGGGATGAAGCTTTAACCGGACTTGTGGGGGATGCCGAACATGGAGACAAAAGCTGGGGATAGTGGAGCTTTTGGCCGGACTTGAACTTTAGCGAAGGTTCATTCATAAAGTGGTGAATTGCGAGGTTATACACAATTCTGAGCAACCAGGACAAAGCATCAACACAGCAATACAGACAATATACACCCAAATCCACTCATTTCACCATGTCTCGCCGTCTTCTACTCATCAATGGACCTAATCTCAACTTACTTGGGACAAGAGAACCTGCGCTTTACGGGTCAACAACTCTAAAGGATGTTGAGACTTCCGCCGAGGAGCAAGCATCCTCACTCTCCGCCACACTCTCATCTTTCCAAGCAAACTCAGAGGGCGCGATAGTAGACCGAATCCACGAAGCCCGTGGAAATGTGGATGCGATCATCATCAATGCGGGCGCATACACACATACCAGCGTTGCTATAAGAGATGCGCTGGTGGGAGTTGATATCCCGTTCGTGGAAGTTCACATCACCAATGTTCATGCGAGGGAGGCGTTTAGACATCATAGCTATCTGTGCGACAAGGCAGAGGCGGTGATTTGTGGGTTGGGAGTTTTTGGGTACACGGCTGCGATTGAGTTTGCTGTAAAGCATTTGAAGTTGAGAACCAAGTTGTAAATGGCTTTTGGGGTATTAAAATAAAAGAACATCAGGGACAATGACTGCGATTTGGAAGTGCCCAATATGTAAAATTCAACAATGCATTCTGGTGGTATTATAAAGACAAGGGGAAAACAGGAAAACCGAGTATTTACAACATGGCTTGTAATCTTGGTTGAACATCATCAGTAGTCCGTAACCCAAGATCAACCTTCATCTTCTCCCACGACTCTGCCGCTCTCTTGGCAGTCTCCTCCGGCACAATCTTATCTGTATCGATAAACCTCCTGTTGAACACCTCGAAGCTCAACCATCCCTCAAAGCCCAGACCCTGGACAACTGTTCGAAGAAGGTGCTTGCAGGGGAGATAAGCGCCATGTGAAGTCTCTCCATAGAACAGCCTTGCGTTGCGAGACCAGCTCATTCGCGTCGGTTGCTCTGCGTTGTAAAAGGGGTGACCCACTGTCAAAGGCGCGTTGAGTTTCTCGCCATCAGCCACCTGAAGTAAGAAAACTTTGGAAACGTCAACATCTGTTAACAGTCTCTTGATCGAGTCCATAGTGACTTGCTCGCAGTTATCCGTCTTTCCAGACTTTGCCGCTGGGTCGGCGTAGATTCGTCCAAGGATGTTATAGCTGTCAATACACATGCCAAAGTTCTCACGATCAACTCTTTGGACGATATCCCAGCTGACCTCCCACGTGTTAATTTTGGTACCCCAACATAACGCCTCAAACGCAAACTTGATCACAGGCTGCTGCTGGAGTCCCATCTCGGCCGCCACAATAAAGTCCGAGGTGACGACATCCAAATCATCCGTGAGTTGATCTTCTGGCAGAAAGCTACTGGGGAATAGGATAAGGTCTGTGTGTAGAGCGTGGCATAGTTCAAACCACAGCCTTAGCTCTTCAAATTGCTTTGCTTGTTCATCGCGGTTGAGAAGACCGCCGAAGTGCATGAAGGGCTGGAGGCAGATGATATCTAGGGAACGGTCGGCGCAGAGATCGTAGATTGTGCGGGCGGCGAGGATTTGATTGGAGGGCGTATCGCCGCCTGGAAATGACTTTGCGAGGTCAACGAGGTCTTCGTAAAAGACTTCTATGCCTTGGAAACCGTACTTTGCAGCCATATCAAGTTTGTGGGGGAGGGAGTGGCCGGCGAAGCACCGGCCCAGGGACATTGTGCAAATGCTTGGTTTATGAGCCATGGCTGTTATAAGATTATTGAGGAGTTGAAGATGTCGGAGTGATACTGGGGAGTTCTTGACGCGATAGATGGCTACAAGCAGGGGATATACTGAGATGACACTCGGCAACAGAACGCTTGTATGGGATGCGATGAACACAATAGTAAGATGATTGGAGAGATGAACTAATACTGATGCTGTGGCAACTTGATATAGGAGATACAAAGCGGAGAATCCCCTGGTGTCTCGAGGATAAAGCAATCATTCATCCAATACAATCCCCAGTCTAATCGAGATGCGCAGCGTTCCGCGACAGCATCCGTCGTCATCAAAGCCGTCAACAGGCGGCAACAGCCGCTACAGGATTGTTTAAAAGAATACCCTTCCCCAAAATGATAAGGCAATTTCCATGATTGCTCCCACACAACTTGCATCATGGGTCTTGTTATGGTGGTGGTGGTGATGAAGGTGGTATTGATTACCCGACGACCGAGGTGGCTAAGTCTTTATCCGGTGGGGGCGTCACTTGGTGGTGTTGTAAATGACAACCAGGAACGATAGAACGTGCCTGGGTGGATATTCACTGGAAAAACCCTCGAACCGGGATTGAATTCTGGGGGCGCAGTGAAACCAAACTACCTAGTGACCGTTATGATTCTTCCATTGCCTTCCCTCCTACTGGACAGTCAACGACGTGCAGTACTTGAATAGACCTCGAGAACCTATTTTCGCTACTTTTCAGGCTCCATCAGACCACTTTCTCTTCCACTATCTCTCTTTGTTTAATACTATCACTATCTATCTGTCTATCATGTCAGTCCAGGAAGTTGTCTCTCACCCCTCTGGGGACTCTCTTCAGTCCAGCCAAGTCTCACAACTCGAACGCCACGGCTACCTCTTTGGGAAGAAGTTGACCGCTTCCCTGTCGCCTTTCTTTCATAATGTTATTTACCAGGATCTTGGCCTCAAATGGGGTCAAGTGCGCCTTGACTCTGCGGATATTCCTGGCTTTTTGAAGCTGGCAGAGCATCCCGACTTTTATGGTGGGTTTTCTCTCACTCAATTGATCTGAGCTATACTAACAACACCAGGTGCTTCTGTTACTATGCCCAACAAAGTCGCTATCATTCCCTACTTGGATGAGCTCACAGAAGAGTGTCGCGACATTGGCGCATGCAACACTCTCTTCCTTCGTGAAAAGGATGGTCGCCGTATCTTTTGCGGCGCAAACACAGACGTTATTGGCATTCGTGATGCATTCTACCACAACATCGATAGCCCCGATGCTGTCTTCCACAACAAGCCCGCTTTAGTAGTTGGTGGTGGCGGCGCAGCGCGCAGTGCTATTTACGCTCTACGGAAGTGGATGAAGGTCAAGACAATTTACCTTGTCAACCGCGACGAAGCTGAAGTCGCTGCTGTTATCGCAGATTGCACTGAGCGTGGTTACGGCGAAGGTCTACTACACGTCAAGACCGTCTCACAAGCCGAGCAATTAGAAGGTCCTGGTGCAATTGTCGCATGTGTACCAGACTTTGAGCCCGAGACAGAAGAGGAGATCCGCGCCCGCGCCGTGACAGTGGCATTCTTGGACAAGGAGCAGAAGGGAGCTATTCTTGAGATGTGCTACAACCCTACACCGTTTACAAAACTTGGTGGTATTGCGGAGGATAAGAAGTGGAAGGTCATTCTGGGAACTGAAGCCTTGATTTACCAGGGTTTGGAACAGGATAAGTACTGGACAGGGAAGACCCTTGAAGAGATGCCCATTGATAAGGTGCATATCGCTATTGCCGAGAAGGTTGCGCAAAGGGCGGAAGCGAAGTTGTAGAGATGAGTTACGATTAAAACATATATGAGCGTGCATTTATAGAATACATTCAAATTTATAGAATACATTCAAAAATTATCTCTTCAGACTAAGCCAAGCTTATAGGGCTGGGCTAATCTCTGTCAAAGAATGCCTCAAGTTATATATAAGTTTAGGCAAGACTTAGGTAGTTCTTATGGAGTAAGGGTAGGGGTGGGGATGCTTGTTCTTTTTCTCTTCTTCATCTATATGCTCGATTCATATCTGCTCCTGGCCCTAATCTTCATACCAAATGCAAAGAAGCACCATGGTATAGGGGCCATCAAGAATGTACAGATAGCCAAAATAGTAGTTGCCCAACCTGCGCCGAGCTTCTGAAACATCTGTAGAGCAAACAGTGGGAAAGCAAAACTAAGAGAATACCTGCTGAGCATCATCGCACCAGACGCTGAAGCGCCATATAGAGGACCATAAGCATCAAGCATGAAAAGATTTACACCAGCATAGATCAGAAGACAGGCTAGCATGGTCGTGCCTTGGAAGAATATGGGGAGAAACCAATGGAAACGGTATTCCGCTGTCCATCCTGCGATGAGCAAGCTTGCAGGGAGGAGAAAACTTCCGATCATGGAAGAGATGAGGCGATTCTCTGGCGGTAGAGGTTCGCTACTATCATGGGTTTGCTTCCATTGAATAAGTCGTTTTTGGTAGTATGAGAAGTCTATCAGCACAAAAGGCGCGCAGGCGAATAGAGTGCCGAGAGTGATTCCCAAATATGAGAGCGACACAGACGTTGGGCTGAAGTTATAGTAATTCCTGAATATCCAAGGAACTGAAATAATGAACGTATATAAGAGTCCAAAGATGAAACCGTTGTATAAACTGACCAAAGTGACGATTGGCTCAGTGAATAACATATGAAGCGGTCGTAGAATGAGAACCGTGAAGAAGTAGCGGATAGTTCTTGAGACAGATGCTTGTTGAGAAGAGCTATCTCCCAACCCCATTCTGATAGCTCTTCGTTTCAGAACGACCTTCTTGTACGTCTCTTTGGTGAACAAGACAGGTATATAAAGAGCGCAGGTTATCAAAACAGCAATCCACTGCGTCCATCGCCACCCTAGCGATCTTTGCACAAATCCTCCAACAAGGGGCCCAATGGCTGCTCCAAGAGAAGGAATAGAGTAGTAGATCCCTAAGCTGGCACCTCGATACTGAGGTGCACAGTAATCCATGATCGTGGCAGACGTGTTATTAACATTCGGTGACGCAAACATGCCTGCGAAAAAGCGGCAGATGGATAGACTGATAATATTGTTCGCAAACCCGGATCCAAGTAGAAAAGCAAGAAAAATAGGCGTAGTAGCGACATATACTGTTTTTCTCCCATAAGTTTCTGATAATGGTGCCCCAACTAGCGGACCACACGCCATGCCGAGGTTGTAGAGCGACAAAGGAAGAACAGAAGCCAAGCGGCCCTCGTTGAATTCTTGAGAAACGGATGTTTGTGCTGCTGCATAAATTGCACCGGCGAAACATGATGCCCATGCCAGAGATGTGATGCAAGCTATGCTGAGAGCCTTAGTGAGGAGAGAGAAGTTGCGTGGGTTGTCGGAGTCTTGAGGACCGGTCCAGTCGTAGGCCGCATTGATGCGTCTTATTATCTGCTGGGTTTCGGCTGAAGGCTCGGTTTGTGTGATATTGTTGACCTCAACCATTTGCGGCTCTGGCATGAAGGCGACTGAAGAGGCCATAATAAAGGTTGTGAAGATTGAATTAGACGAAGTTGTGAGAAAAGTCAAGGGTGACGTCGAAATTGAGATATATACATACCATATTCGGCCAAGACGTCAAGTTGCCGACTTGGAGACGGATTGGCTTGGCAAACACAACCAAGAGCCTATTGGCATAAATACTGGGTAGCTGAGCACTTGGACCCTAAGACTTTAGAGAAATTATCCTGTTCTTTAGGGCTGCATTACCTTATTCCTGATTTTTCTATCCCACCTGCCTGGTAACTATACCCCAGACATTGTGGCCTTCGATTTGACAAGAGATTTAAGGCTCATTACGACTTTCTATAAGTCATGGCAAGACATAGTTAAGTTATCTAACTTATGATCACGTCTCTATAGATACATGTGATGATAAACTTCCTTCATGTCACATAATATTTGCCAAGTACTAGAAAAACCTTGCTTATTCTTTTGTTATAGAGAAAAGGATTTTTAATTTCCTCTTGAACTTTGAAGGCCAAGACTGAGGGAACAGTATGAAAAGACAACCGCGTAATGGCTCGAAATACCTATAAAACCTATCTTTCCAGAGGAAAGTTGTTTAAAATTCATTCTTTCTGAACTTCTGTCAGAATATTTGCCTTTTTGCCCATATATCGGTAAGAATACTCCGAAGCCGATCGCTTACCCCAAATGATCTGCATAGATTTTCGGGGTATGGGGTAGCTCAAGACCACGGGGCAGCCATATTTCGGCAAAGTGGCGTAGCCAACTTGACATGGAAACCAATCCCTCACGAATAAGAAAAGCCTCAACTCAAAGCAGATGAAGAACTTAAGTTCTGAGTCATTTGCTGACTGTAAGAGTGGATTGGAATTATCTTAACGACTATGCATAAGGCGAGACTTACTCCACTACTAACTAAGTATAGTACCAGTACATTGAGAAGTCTGATGGGAAGAAACACGAAATTCATTCTACAGAGGCATTATGCCATACAGATCTTAGCATTTACTAGTCTAAGAAATTAATTAACCGTCGAGTCATCGGTCATAGAGTGTGTTGGTTGAGATAATATGGAGGTTGAACACCATTTGCTCACTCGGAAACGCAGCGATTTGTTTGGTTGATCAACATTTCATTACATCTATCCGCCCCACGTGATCCAAGTGTCGGGATATTATCTCCATGGCTTACATCAACCACATTTGCATAAATATTCTTCACCCTCTCTGCTATGCTATTGAGAATCAGAACCATCACTCATCCTTTACCTCTCCATCTTAAGCCCATATATCCTCTTTCATATATCAAATCAAAATCATTCTCAATGTTGAGGACTATCGAGAAGAACTTCCAAGCCGCCATTGACTCTGGAAAAATCAATGGAGGCATCATTTGCGCTACCGATTCTAAAGGAGACTTCGCATACAATACTGCTCTCGGACAGCGCACTCTCCTTTCAGGCGAGAAACGTCCACAGCAACTCGATGATATCCTTTGTTTTGCCTCAGCTACAAAGCTCATAGCTTCCATCGCGGCTATGCAGTGTGTTGATGATGGCCTTCTCACTCTCAAAGGCGACTTATCCAAAGTTGCGCCCGAGCTATCAGAGAAGAAAGTCCTCACAGGGTGGTCAGAAAGCGATGAACCCATCCTGGAGCCCGCTTCTCAACCTATCACCCTTGAAATGCTTCTCACGCACAGCGCTGGAACCTCGTATGATTTCCTGGCCCCATCCATTGGGAAATGGAGCGCCAAGTATAAGCCAAAAGATGGAGCAAGGAGAAAAGTTGAGGATACTTTCATCTACCCTCTCTTGCATCAACCTGGAGGTGGATGGATGTACGGGTCTGGCTGTGACTGGGCCGGCAGAATCGTTGAGCGTTTGACGGGAAATACGCTAGAAGAACATATACACGAACGAATGCTGAAACCTCTTGGTTTGAAAACGGATGCTGAGTTTTTCCCCATTACTAGAGAGGACTTGCGAGAGCGCTTGGTTGACCTCAACCCTGATGACCCAGAGGGTATTGGCCGAGCTGTCATGGGTCAAGGATCAGATATCAACAAACGTTCAGATGGATGCTTCGGTGGCCATGGCCTGGCAATGACTGCTCCAAGTTTTCTCAAGATTATGCAATCTCTGCTCGCCAACGACGGTAAACTCCTCAAACCTGAAACTGTTGATGATATGTTTGAGCAACATCTCAGCCCCGAAGCATTGAAAGGTCAACAGGGAATGCTCGCCAGCCCACTGGGACCTTTCTTTCGTGTAGGGATCGATGAACAAACAAAAGTTAGCCATGGTCTCGGTGGTGTCATTACTTTGGAAGATATTGAGGGGTGGTATGGTGCTAATACCATGTCCTGGGGAGGAGGATTGACGCTGGCGTGGTTCATTGACCGAAAGAATGATATTTGTGGTATCGGGGCTATTCTTGCGAAGCTGCCTCTTGATGGAGAGATTGCAGCGGATCTGAAGGATGTTTTTAGGAAAGATGTATATCATAAGTACGCTGCTTGGAAGGGAGGGGAAAAGCAGTGATACTAGATGATTCTTCCGAGAACTAGTATTTATGACTCGAATCTATCAGGCGCCGCAGTTAGTGGCCAAAATATACTCACTTCTCTGATAACTTCTCCTGAGGGCGATTCAAAACAAACCCTCGATTGTGGGCTATCTTGCATTAAAGTTTCTGTCTCTTAATTACCTAGTTGAAATTGAAAATGGAATTGAGGCATGACACCTTTTTCTAGCACCAAATCCGTGATACTACCATTCTTCGGACTTTTCTTTCTTTATGCATCTGCAAATGTGCTTCAACCATACCCTCCTATCCCTAAATCCCCCAAGGCTCTTATTTGAGCCTCATCAAGCGGATCAAAAGCGAGCCTCAAGACAAAAGTTCGGGTATCCATCTTCTTGTAAGCATCGCCATGTTATCTCAACTCTAAACTCGCCTAGAACACATCGAAACAAGCATGCAAACCCACGCCCTGAATACCACAACTCTATAGTTCGCAGCCGAGGTAGTTTCTTTGCTGCCCTCCTGGCCAACGTCAGGCATCGGGTTACTATAACCTGTGTTGAATCCTCCTTTAGAGCTACCGTGTCAATACAAAGATTCTCAGTCTAGTGACATTTTCACCACTAAAAGCTCTCGCAAAAGCATGTACATCTGTATCTGCGAGTTCCAAGTCTCGGAAAGTGTTTCTCTCAAAAAAGCCTTTCCATTCCATAGATACGATGGCTAATACAGGCGCGGCATGGAATTCCGGCCTGGTACACTTGTTTCTCCATGGATCTACATATCCTAGGACTATGAGACGGATTTCTGGCAGTAGCGAGTTCCAGGAAGCCATCTTGAAAGTTCGGTGAACGAAGAAGGAATTCAGTCTTCAGGAAAAAGAAGGCAAGTCAAGTTCTTATACTCTAAGAAGCTCCATAATAAGGTTGCTTGACCAATCATAATGTAGGTTTTTCGCGTGTACACGATATTAAAGTGTATTCTAGGTATAGTTTTCTTATGAGAAAAAGGGTTTATATCAATGAGTCTCTGGTCACATGAGAATAGTCCCGGGATTTAGCTTCATCGCATTGATGGACCACCTTAAAAGAGGAATATAGGGAGGATAATGATTTCCAATAGCTTATTAATACGGCGAATTACAATTTCAATAAAGAGAAAATCAAAGACGTTGAAGGATAGAAATTATCTTGTGAGAGTAGAAAGCCTGGCCAATTAGAAAGAGGAGACAGAATTCAAGATGTAAAGTAATTTATTCAACCCAAGGCTCTATCTAAACTGAAACCTCTTATCTACCTTGACCCTTTAAGCCTTCTCCTTGGATTCAATCTGCTCAGCATTGGCCTTCTCTTCTCGCAGATCCACGCCCTCGATATTGTGACGGAACTCCTCATCATGGAGTCTGAGCTCCTCCATGACAATTTTGTTAGCCCGCCAGATAGGCTTAGTCTCGAAGAGCTTATCCATAGCCTCAAGAGGAACACCCTTGGTCTCAGGGATACAGAAGAAGACAAAGACGATGGAGGTGACCATGAGGGAGGCGAAGAAGATGTAAACTCCGAAGCCCCAGGCGTTGAACATCTGCTCGGTGAAGCGGGCGATGATAAAGTTCCAGAACCAGTTGTTGGCGGCAGCGTTGGCTTGACCGAGAGAACGGGTGGTTTGATCGAACATCTCGGAGTTGAGAACCCAGGGGGTACCGTTCCAAGAGGGAGTATAGAAAGCAGTCCAGAGGTAGAAGAAGAAGACAGCAGCAATGCCACCAGAGGACAGCTTGACAGTCTCGCCAGCAGCAACCTTGGCTGCGCTGTTGGCGATCTTGATATAAGCACCAATGAAGTACATGCAGAAAGCACCACCACCAGCACCAATCATGAGAAGGTTTCGTCGACCAACGTGATCAATGAGAACCAGGATCCAAACAAATGTAATAATCGTCTTGACAACGCCGAAGATACCAGTGGTAAGGAAGCTTGTGTTGGTACCGGTAATACCGATGCTCTTGAAGACAGTGGGGCTGTAGTAGTTGATAGCGTTGATACCGGAGCCTAAAAATAATATGTTAGTCATTGAATATCAATTAAAGGTTTGGTATGCTTACCGTTCTGGAAAACGAAGAGAAGAGCACCGAGGAGGAAACGCCACTGAACCTTGCGCTGTTTCAAAGCAGCAAAAGGCTTCCAGAAACCAGCACCGACGTCACTGTTGTATCGTTCGATCTCGGCATCAATAAAGCCAATCTCCTCCACGATATAGATATCATCTCGGTCAAGGTTTCGCATCCAGCAAAGATTCTTAATGGCCTTGTCGCGCTTGCCCTTGGAAAACAACCATCGAGGCGACTCGGGAATGAAAACAGCGCCAAGAAGAAGGAGGCCAGCAGGGATGAGCTGAACGGCGAAGGGGATAAGCCAGACATTCTCGTTCTTGCCAGGAGCATAGGGGAGGTGTTGGTTGATGCCGTAGTTGATCCAGAAACCAACAAGACCACCAGATTGCCAGCCAATCTCGTAAAGACCGACAAGACGACCTCGAATCGCGGGAGGAGCCAGTTCAGAGATGTAAATGGGTGTCATATTGGAGCATCCACCAACACCGAGACCGGCCAGAACGCGACCTCCGATAATAAGGCCGAGACCACGGTCACCATTGGCGCCAAGCATCATACCGGCACCAACCATAAAGACAAGAGAGAAGAGAATGAGCGAGTATCGTCGACCGATGAAGTAACTGCTGACGTAGGCGAATAGAGAACCAAAGAAGGCACCGGCTTGGTAGACAGATACAATGTTCTGCTTGGCCAGTGCCAGCGCAGTGGGGTCGTAATTCTCGAAGTTGAACTCCTTCACGAAAGAGGGCAGAGCCAGGGTCGTGCCGATGAAGGCAGAGTCATAACCAATGGTACAAGCAGCCATTGATGCAATGGCGGCGCATGTGTAGACTCGCCAATTGTAAACGGCCTTCGGCGTAGGCCGATCTTCCTGAAGAGTCAAGAGGCCCATGATTGAGGCTTTTCAAGGTTCAAACTTGACTTTGCTATTTGAAAGCGCGGGGATAAGGTTGTAAAGAAGGTTGTGAATGAACTGGGGAATCGAAAAGTGAACCCAAGGCCTGTGGGGGGCAAAGTTTTATATCAGTGGGAGTTGACCCAGATCCCCCTAGTCTCGTCGTTAATGTCTCCAAAAACTAGTGTGCATCTAGACCAGCAAGGGTCAACTCAATCCAATGACCGAATAATCTCTTCTCCAGAACTGGAGATCTAGTCCGGGGTTTGCGGGGTTGGATCTGTGGGGGAAGAATATGCATCCGTCGAAGCATTGGGTTGGGATTGTCATCATTTCTTTGCAACTATAGACAGGGTTCTCCAGCTGTCGCATTGCCGAGTTCTCGAGTTACGGGATAAAGACTTATCCACGACGGCATGCATTCTCCGCATCGCTACCACCATGTGGCCGCGGATCTAACCTTGTTTCGTCAATAGTCAATGGGGATGAAATCTCAGACCCTCTGCATTTATCCTTGCCGTCTCCAGTCACCTGGCGATGTCGGAACGCTTCCCATGTTGATTGGACAACTGTCAACACCTTCAACACACCGCGTAGGCAAGAAATATCAATCTCCACGGAAGAAGTGGATATTATTGCTTGGGTTCCTGTCTGACCAGGTTCAACACATCCGCTAGTTCGCACCTCCATCAGCCAGACATCACCAATAAAGACAGCGGTATAGTGTGTATGTATGGGTGAATATGTATCCGTGCGAAGTAGATTATTTAAATTGCATTAAATCATGTCCCGTAGTCGCCTTGAAACATCTCGCCCAGATCACATCCTGGCGCGAAGCCCAAGTTAGTCATGAACTGAGGATCCACATCAATACCGTCCGCGCAGTCTATGGATCCAAGTTCATCCAGAATAGCATCGTAGTCTAATAGCTGACTCGGCATTGAGTTTTGAGTTAACGATCCTATTTGACCGTCAAGAGAAGGGGTATGAAGGGTATGAAAGGTAAGATTGGGTGTGAGTGTGTATAGAGATTGGGAGGTTGCGGGGCTATGTTCTGCCGTAGCTTGATATCTATGCCGTTCATATGATAATGCTTGTTGCTCTTTTTGTCTCTGTTGCATCCGTCCAAGCTCATGCTCCAGTTCCCCAGATGTGATAGGAGCAGGGTGGTCCGTGTGATGTGAGGGATGAGAGGCGGTTGATAACTCATCCATAAATGATGGGCTGACTATTGGCCGGCGCGTGGGATCCACAGAATTGGGAGTGTGCTGGTTGTTTTTAGATGCTTCTAGCCCTTGAAATTTGGGTTTCCAGCTATCCGTGAGCGATTCCATTATTGTATTCCACTTCGTCTGGTCGTGCTCTAGCATCCGGTTCCCATGGCCGTGTTGCTGTACTATATCCATCAAAATGGTTATGATTGGCGGTGTTCCACCTGGTCCAAAGATTTCCAGAGACGACTCGACAACCTCTATGAAATTAGACAAGAGAGATGGCCGATGACCAGGCACCAAATCCAACGTGATTGCCAAGAACATGCCTTGGAGGAGGTATGCTGAAGGAACCCTTGGCGTCGACCCCCCGAAAATGAGAGAGTTGCAAAACGAGAATCGAGCATCCAAACTCCTGACAAGATCTTCGGGGGTGATTCGTTGAGGATTTCGATCGTTATACAACCTAGCATCCATGCTAGCGCTCCAAAGTCTACAAAAAGCAAAAAGTTGCTGAAAGATTGGGAGTGGTGATGCAGAATCTGGTGTTGATTCTTGTTCACCATCTGGCACCCTCCCGAATCCCGAAACAGAAGCCCATGTCTCATTCAAGTCAATTGTTTCTCCTGTCACAGCAGAGGGGAGGCTATATCGAATTCCCGACGTCACTTGCGGTTGTCCAAGGCAAAGGGAAGCCAGAGAATCCAAAATAAAACTTCCCGCAAGCACCCTAACCTCGTTGTGGTTTAGTGACGCGTCTGCACCTTGCTTGACAGGAAACATGTGAGATGCTGTTGCTCGATGATATGAGGCAAGACGCGAGGCTCGACCTATAAGCAGCCAAGCTGACATGGTCTTTTTCTGGCCAAGAAGTACAAGAGACTGAAGGAGAAGTGAAGAGATATGTGCCAGTTCAAGAGTTTCGTCGTTGGAGGGTATAAGACGCCGAGCGATAGAATAAATTTCATCAGGGGAGTATCCATTATAGCGTGATGGCTCCGAAGAAGCGGCGTCTTGAAATGCAGACAAGGCAAAGACAGCCCAAAGTTGAGCGTGGAGGGCCGATGAAGGGCTTACCTCAATGGTAAGACCCTCTGGAGGATACGCCAAAGCTGTGCGCGTGATGATTGCAGGCTCAAGAATTGGAAACCAGCTGTGGGTGTAAGACATGTAGATGTCGACGAGTCGTTTCCAATGCGGAGGCAATGTCAGCTTGGTAGGTAACCGTGGCCTATCTGTGTTGTTGAAGCTATAAGAGGCTGCGGGAACGCTCGTTTGTGATGGATTGAGGCCTTGTATCGATAGTCCAGGAGATGATTTGTTGTCAAACAACTGGGGACCAATTGGGCTGCTGTCCTCAGTTCCCGAGTCGTCCGCGGACGTATCGTTCTGGGGAGTTTTCTCATCCGAGAGCAATCGACCAATTGCCTTGTGAACTCGACTCTTGCTCCATCGCCGATATAGGCGATGGCCAGCTTTGTCCTTCGTCGCAAGGATACGGGTGCCCTCTGCTCCATCGTTTTGTGTAAGGAGATTATGTAGAGCTGCCTCACAGCCAGGGACCTGTTCAAAGAGCCAGGCAAGCGACAATTCAATGGTTCGTAAGTAGCCCGTCTGCACGCCTCTCTTCCGGGACGCAGGAGTATATGAGCATGGTCTGTTTTGTGCGGTGCATGTTCCACAGTGAGGACGGGCGCCATCGCACTTCTCTCTGGCTGTACGGCATGAATCACAGGCAAGGGACACTCGTTGACGTTTGGCGGGAACTGCTGTCGCGGGAGCGCTGGTGATATCCGCATCGTTTTCGCGTTTCCTAGGCGGCATTGCTTGGATGTAATGGACCAGAGGACGGATGAGATACCTGCGCCGTGAGGCCAACAGGCATGACGAAACGAAAATAAGATGAGGGGAAGAAGCCTGGCCGTTGGTGAACGGAGTGAATGTTGCTAGGATGGCAATGTGGAGAGTGATACAAGTCCCATGTCAATAATGCTCAGCTCAGATACGCGGGTCTTGTGCCATTGTCATGCAGATCTATCATGACCGAATTGCCATCAAGTACCGTACAAAAGCAACAATACAATGAGACGTGATGCGATGCGATGCGGGGAGAATCTGGGGTCCTGGAATAATTCTGAGTTCCTTGGGGTTGGGGATTGACTGTAGGTTCCAGCCTCCAAATCCCACGCCGAATCATCGCCGATGTAATTGGCCAGGGGGTGCGAGTGGGTCGGATAAACGCTTTCCCACCCAATGCTCAACTCCCTGCCCCGGATTGTTCTGGTGGGGGATCTGCCGAGCTCCTTCGTCCATCGCCCACCCACTTGACAATTGGCATCGGCCTCTGCGCTTCTCGACAAGCCCGCATCGCCATTCCCTCCTACTCAACATCCCCATGCTTCTCTAGAGCCTCTTCAGAGTACAATTCGCGATAAACAGGTTATTATGGCGCCTTCTTAACACTGAACTGGTCAACACGGTCCAGATCAGATTACACGAAACACGAAATGGCAGGCGTCAAGAGGTCCCTCGGGTCAATGCTTGGCCAAGAGGATACCTTGCTGCGACCAAACGGCCATGGCCGAACGAGAAATGTGAACTACAATGGTGAAATTCCCCGTGATAGCCTCGACCCTTCACCACAATCACAACCCTTCAAATTGAGCGACGTGCTCCAATCTCAACCTCAGTCTCAATCCGCCTCTCGAGCCAACTCGCGGGCCAATTCACGGGCCAACTCTCAATCTGCAGCTCCCTCGAATACCGGCCAACACGATGGTCTTACTCGTACGCCGTCTCCGACCCATCCTCCCCTGACAGGGCAGGTTCCAGACTTCAACCCAGATGCATCAATGATTCTTGTTGGTATGCGCGGAGCTGGAAAGTCGACATTGGCTATCATGGCCTCATCAGCAATGGATCGTAAAGTCATTGACCTTGAGCCAACTTTCCAGAGGTCCATGGGACTTTCAAGTGCCGCTTACAAGTCTGAGCATGGATCTTCTGAGTGTTACAAACAGCAAGCAAAGGTCTTGCAAGGGACTCTGCAGCGCCATCCTACTGGCTGTATTCTTGTCTGCTCCTGGATGGAGAGTCGTGTGCAGAGCCTCCTCCGAGAGTTTGCAGCGACTAACCCCGTTATCCATATCGTTCGTGATGCTACTGCCATCCAGAATCATCTCAAACTCCGCGACAACACCAAGGTTCAGAGTCTTCTCGATGTTAGCAATGCCATCTTCAGGTCTTGTACCAACTTCGAGTTCTTCAATGTCACTGAGAAGGCAGTCAAGTCTTCGCTTTCTCGTGCATCATTAGCACAAAGGTCGCCGGCTCCATATTTGACCTTGAAGCATGTTGAGCGACACTTTCTTAAATTCTTGTCCCTTGTCTATCCCGCTGGCACAATACCATTCATGGACTCAGCATTTCCACTTTCAAGAATCCCAGCAGAGGAACGCAACTTCACCTATGCTACCTCTATTCCTCTGACAGATGTTCTGAGGGATTCTGTGGACGTTGAAGAGCATGTTATTGGAGCAGATGTGGTTCAAATTGTCGTCCACGACTTGGCTGAGCATGCTGAACAAGGCACATTAACATCAGAGGCTAGTGCAAAGCTGCTCGCTGATATCACCAAGGGTGTCGGGGTTGTTAGAAGAAGCACGATCCTACCTATCATCCTTCACCTCTTTCTACCTCACACAGCAAGTGATGAGGTCTTGCGCGTCTATCTCGACCTCATCCACCATGCCGTACGCCTCGCGCCCGAGATGATGACCGTTGACCTTCGGCTTGAAGACGTCCACATTACTCGCATATTGTCAATCCGAAAGAGAACTAAGATAATCGGAAATTGTTTCATTATTACCGATCCCCCATCATGGGAGTCCCCAATATGGGTGTCTTGGTACAAGAAAGCCAACAATCTAGGTTGCCATCTCGCAAGATTGATTCGACCAGCCATATCGATCGACGACAACTTCCGTATCCATTACTTAAAGACTTCAGTCGCCGCCTTACAAGGACCGAAAATTCCCCTCATCTCTTATAACTCTGGACCTTTAGGTCGAAACTCCCAGGCGTTCAATCGCGTCCTTACTGTTGTCCGGCCTGATTCATTAGAGCGGGTGAATCCCAAGCCACCAATAACACCATCCATCACTACAGTGGGTGCAACACAAGCCCTCTTTTCATCATTCGTCTATGATCAGATGAAGCTATATGTTTTTGGTGCCAACGTTAGCTACAGTTTGTCTCCTGCAATGCACAAAGCAGCGCTAAAGGCATGCGGGCTTCCACACACCTATGAACCAGTATCTTGTTCATCGCTTCGAGGGATCAAGCATTTAATTGAAGACCCTAAGTTCGGCGGCGGATCAGTTGGCCTTCCTTTCAAAGTCGAGATTATCACCTTGACTCAGTCACTGAGCAAGCATGCTAGGGCTATTGGTGCTGTCAATACCCTCATTCCCATCCGTTCTCTGAACGAAGACGGCACAATACCAACTGGAGCCGCTTTTTTCGACAGCACCAATCGATCAGGTCCTATAAAAGCGCTTTATGGCGAAAACACCGACTGGATCGGCATTCGCGCATGTATCCGCCGAGGCCTCTCCCCAGCCAATGCCGTCGTGTCCAGCACATGTGGTCTTGTCATCGGAGCAGGCGGTATGGCCAGAGCCACAGTCTACGCCATGCTCCAAGTTGGCATCAAGAATATTGTTATCTATAACCGCACACCAAAGAACGCAGAGAAGATGGTGTCGCATTTCACACAACTCCTCGAGAGGAAGGACTACGGCGTCCTGGACGCAGATAGTGAACATTCTCGCTTTCATGTGATTGAGTCGATAGAGGATACCTGGCCGACAGAGTTCCGTTTACCAACGGTAGTTGTTTCTTGTATCCCAACTCATCCGATCGGAAATGTCCCCGCGCCCGAACTTACCCTCCCCGCCGAGTGGCTGGGAAGTCGGACCGGTGGTGTCGCCATTGAGCTCGCGTACAAGACATTAGACACACCGTTCCTAGCACAGTTCCGAAAGGAATCACATCGTGGATGGGTCAGTATGGATGGTCTTGACATGCTGCCAGAGCAAGGCTTTGCTCAATTCGAGTTATTCACTGGTCGAAGAGCACCACGACGGATCATGAGGAGGATGGTGTTTGAGGCATACCCAAATGAAGAGGGCAAGTCAAATTTTAAAGAGTTGCAACCAAGGTTGCAGTCATTGGATGAGCAGGAAACATGATAATGAATTGAATTTTAAACGATATATCTAAATGACACATCGTTTCTAATTACTTTTGCCAAAGCCCATGTCTTGCGACCATGATGTTCTGCCGTCGTCCACTTCTACCTAGCCAATTGACCATGACATGTTCTTCGTGGCACTTGCTCATAGCGTAGAGGTGCTCATTTCATTATAAACACATCCTTATCGGCCCATCAATCGACTCGAGTGATGTGCTCAACCTAACAACGTCTGCTACCTCCCACTTTGTACTTCATCGCACCAGGAATAAGACTACCCTAAAGTGTCAGCCATGTCAAGTGGTGTCGCAAAGTTGATCATCATCGAGCCAGAGTATAATCCTATCTCATTCTCATTATAGTCATGAACATATCAAGTTTAAAGCATGCGATATCCCGAGTCGATGCGTACCATCGCTTAACAGAAATTGGTGGTGTTTTCGCAATCCACGTCGTCTGGCTAAGCGCATTCTTTTTGTATTCTTCCTCTTTTTACACAGGAACACATTCCACCTGTCTAGTTAAGGGCATCCTTGGGTACGCTGTCTTACATGCATTGTAGTTCCAAGCCCCCTCAGCTATCAGTGGCTTATGATTCGTCCCATATTCCTGGATCTGGTATGGCTGAACAACCCTTATGCAGCATCATCTTGTTAGGTGAGATCTGTTTCAGCAAGATCTGTATTAGTCAGTAGGACTATACGTAATCTGACCCGGACGTGGCGTGAACAAAATCAAGTAAACGATTATAAAATGTCAGACGAGTCTCTGAGGTGAGACTGAACCGGTCTATCAACTTTACAAGGATCTTGAACCCATTGCCATTTATTATAGTCAAACATGAGTTCTAAAGAAAATCTTCGAAAGACCATCGATCAGACCTCTAGGCAATTTTTCGCTGCCTACGTTGATGCAGGTGAAAAGAACGACGCAACTATTATCAACCGCGATGCCGACGAAGACTGCAGACGATACTATCGTCCCCTCACTCTGCTCGACTTCTTCGGCGTCACAGCAGACTTTGCTCATGACAACGAGGGTTATGAAAGAGGAATCTCAAGCAACCTTAAGAAAGGAGCAGTAAAGACTTGTGAGGTTTCCAATATGACTATCGATGTGGAAGCTCGAAGATCTGCTGCGACGACCAAGTCTGATATGGTTTTCAAAGATGGCGAGACGCTTGTTATGGAACATGCTTGGATTTTGGATTTCAATGATGATGGGTCTAAGGTTGTAAAAGTTTTGGAGTTCTGTGATCAGTTGGCCACGAGAAGGATGGTTATGAAGGTATATCCTGAAAAGTTCGAGGACAAGAGTGGTTAGGATGAAGGTTGAACTGGACAGCGGTCTATAGGAATGAAACTGGGGTTGCGTTTTAGTCTTTAGGGCATGAATACTCTCTCGTCCTTGAATTCTTTCACTGAGTCATTGGTATTTCATCACGCAGGTTTCAAAATTTCGAAGGCATGCCAACATAAGTTTAGGCCCTAAGACTGTGGATTAGGTAAATTATCCTAGTCTTTATGGTATTCTTTCCTAATTCTTACCTTGAGTGTTTCTGATCTTTCTGTAGCTTACTTGGTCATCTATAATCTTCATTTGGTTGGTTCTCAATCTTCAGTGACCTGGATAAAACGTCATATCGAGTACGATAGGTCGATGGTATACTAGGTAGGCTGGCACTGGGCAGTCAGCTGGTGACTTGCTATACGTCCAAGTTTGGTAAAGCTAAAGTCTATCTCCGCCTCAAGCCGTAACTACCGACCACCCGAAGACTATTCGTAGAACCGGTAATCAATGCGTCATGATCATGCTCATATCATCGATGACATGCAACCCTAATCCAGATCTGGGTGCGGGGGGCCTGGGCTATATAAACCTGTCGGGGAGCCGATTTGATCCTCCAAAACCGCCCAAGACTCAGAACTAGCAACACTTCATCTATTCAAAGAAAACCTTCCAGCTCAACACACATCAACATGGCTTGCGATTGCGGATCGACCTGTAACTGCGGCGGAGCTAGCTCTTGTTCCTGCGGTCAGAGCTGCTCTTGCAAGAACTGCGGAGTAAGAATCCTTTCAAATCATTTGACATAGTAGCTGACAGATAGCAACAGAAGTAAACTGGATTCCTTTATGCTGGGAGGCCTTTATTCAAGTAGGATCGGTGGAATACCTACGGGGTTCTATGTCTCATCTGCCATAACTCCTAAGCAATAAACTTTTTGCACTACCTAATCATCAAATGTTGAAAGCAGAATGTTGTTGATAATTAGGAATTAATTAACTAGTAAGACTGAGGTCGCCAGCTCTTTGATAATTCCATGGCTATGTAGGGTTTGTATGGTCAATATCTACTAAGGCATACCTAAAATTACCCATATATAAAATAAGGTGAGGTTTGAGTAGTTCTTTTGATAGGTACATATTATGAATAGAGGCATGATCTATAAGCCTCTGGAGAATGACCTGATCGTCGAGCAAAAGGAAGATAGAACCCTATCTCGGCTATTTGTTGCAGCGCTTAATTCTAAGCCGATGGTTTATGTTGATGAGGAAACAAGTTCTGAGCCCTGAACCTTATAAAAGACATACTCCCATACAATAAGGGTTATAGTCAACCCCCTCACAGATGCCTAATTTGAAGCTTTTAGATGAAAAGTTAGGCTCTCATCATTATCAAAAAGCCTTATCCGAAAAATTCATAAATAATTGCCTGCAGTCTCTCCAGAGACATCAATTCTAAGCGATGTTCTTGAGAGCGAGACTATTTTGCAGAGTATCATGTGAAAGGTTGCGTGATAGTATGGTCTAATAATAATAATTGAAGGTTCTAGCAAAGATCCCTCATACTAGGTCCCAGCGTTAATTCGGCGTGTCCAATTGGCTATGCTTTATGCATGTTGGTGCTGTTTGTTTCATATTCACGGAGTATCCTAGCAATGGATACAAGGCAGGGCCCGTAACTTAGTTAGCGTAAAGCAGTAGTTTGGGTGCTTGCACTAACAAGCACTTGGAAAGCATGTTAATTCACCTAAATTCCAAGTACCCTTGCACTGGTCAAGGCTTTTTCTTTATCTCGAGGTGCCTCGAGTATATACATTGATAAAGAGGCAATAATCCGCCTTGTGATCAGACCAGTATGTCTGTCTCTGTCGCACACCACCACCACCTTCGTTATGTCTCCCAACAACAGGCCAGATCGTAAACAAGCCACCGTCGATATCAACGCCAAGCAAGACACTCCCGACAAAAAGCCAAAATATGGCTCTGTACGATCTTGGCTATGGGAGATTATATCGTTGGTCTTGGCTCTGGGCTTGCTCATAGCTACAATCGTAATTCCTGCAAGCTACAACCACCAAGTCCAACAACCATGGCCCTACGATATCAGTCTTAACACCATCATCGCCATTCTCAGCACTTTTATGCGAGCTTCTATGCTTTTTGTTATTGCTGAGCTTATTGGCCAAATGGGTTGGCGGGATTTGCAAAAACGAGCTCGTCCTGTTTTTGATTTGCATCATTTTGATAATGCAAGTCGAGGTATCCTTGGCTCGATTAAGCTGCTTTGGTCTGTTCCTCCAACATTCGTGAGCATTATTGCAGCTCTTCTTGTTATCATATCTCCCGCGGTTACTCCCTTCTCCCAGCAAGCTGTCGCCACTGTACCTTGCTCGCAAGAAGTCCCAGGAGGACGAGCCTCGCTCCCATTAGCTCATTATTTTCCCGGGCAGGGTATTGTTAGCCAGCTCAGTCCCGCCCTCTTTGAAATTCCAGGTGCTATGAAATCTGGAATGATAGCGGGTCTCGTCAATCCTAAAAACGAATATTCGATCATCAAACCGACTTGTTCTACCGGAAACTGCACGTTTCCGGTCAATTCACTTGGTGTGACACACTCTTCCATCGGCATGTGCAGTTCCTGTCTTGACACATCGGAATTCATCAAGCTCAAAGTGGATAAAAACGGCAGCGGCGGTGGGCGCAATGGCTACGCTGGTAAACTTCTCAATTTCACTCTCCCAAATAAACTGTGGATCGCTCGCCACGCGTTGGCAGACCTTCAGGCTGGAACAGGAGACTTGGATTGGGCACTCAGCATAGCTGACTCTGACTTTAAGAAGTTAGCCAAGGAGGCCGTCACGAACATAACAATTCTGAGCTTTACACAGGCGGGCTGTGAAACAACCGACAAAGGCAAAACGACTTGTCCTAGGAATAAGTTATCCTCACAACTTCCTGAAGGTTATCGAGATCAGAGTGTTTTAGCTGTGTCATGCGCTCTTTACCCTTGCGTAAGGCATTACAATGCCAAGGTCGAGCTGGGAGATCTGATCGAAAAGGTTGTCGGCACAGACCCGGTTCTTTTCGCCGAAGACAATACCCTTGACTACATTGACGGTCTCTGGAGCTCACTGCCAAACAGAACATATCTCCAACCATCCTGCCTTATCAAAGGCGAGGAGTATAACCTCTCAAACTTTTCTCGGTCTTTCAGTCCCCCAACAGTAGACTACTCACCCCTCATCGTCAACGGCGTCAACTACACCATCCCAAACGAGTGCCTTTACAAGCTTAACACTATTGGTGATCAAGCCTTGAGGACCCATATCAACACTCTTTTCTCAGGCGGCAACTGCATGATGACTATGCTTGCGCCGCAAAGGCTCGACTGTCATGACTATTGGTGGTTGAGCCCTTTCTATAACTCCTCTTTCCCTGACATGGATCTCGGATTTGACCGCTTCAGTATCAGCCTGACAAACGAAATCCGCAAGCAGGGAGCATTAGGTCCCCTTGGAGACTTTGGCAGACCGCCTTCCAAAGTCGTTGGTGAAGCATTGGAGATGGCTATCTGTACCACTTTCGACTGGCGCTGGGTTCTGCTACCGGCTGGTTTGATGGCGATAACCATAGGGTTATTGATATTTGCAGTTGTACAAACCTGGATGAACCCTAGAGTGCCAATATGGAAGACATCGATTCTTCCATTGTTGTTTTATGGGCCTAATGTGCTGGATCGGACAGACAAGACGGATGTAGATGAATTACAAAAAGAAGCTGGCAAGATAATAGTAAAATTCCAAGAAGACGAAGATCATATTAGACTCCGGGAAGTAGAGACGAGAGGTCCAGAGAGTTGAGAAGTAGACGGTTTACGTTGATGGGGGAACGAGTTCTGAGCCCCGAACATCCCCTCACAGGCACGAGAAGCAAGCATTTAGTTGATTTAATAGAAACTTTACCTAATTTTATCCCTAACTATTAGACCCCAAGACCTTAGGTAAGTTATCCTGATGTTTAGGTAACTTTACCTAAATCTTATGCTTGACAGTGCCTACAACCGAGCTCTATGCTCGCCAACCAAGTCAGCCAACCAATCTCCCGCAAATCCGACACAGATGTCCATCTTCTCATAAATAACCTGATGCGTAGCCCCTTCAACCCACTTGATATCAGCCCTATTCTTCAACGTGCTTATAGCCTTTCCAAGCATCTTAGGTGGCACCGCAAATGGCCGTTTTGGCATGATAGCAAGCAAAGGAACACTGATGTCTGTGAAGCGATCATAGCACTCTGCAGGTGTCTGCTTATCATACCACAAAGCCCAGTCAAGGCGTGGATGGGCAACGAGTCGTAGTCCTCCTTCCTCATCAGGTACTACACCATGCTGTGAGAACATTTTGATAGCCCGCTCGTCCCAATTTCGGGTGCGCTTATTCTCGCGTAGTGCTTTTTCGACGGCTGTGCGATTGGGATAGCGCTCTGAGAGACCAAGACAGAAGATATCCTTGGGAAGCTTAACCATGGCATCGTTGATCTTTCCAGCTGGAATCATGGCTGGGTCGACTACCATGAGGCTGCTGAACAGGTTTGGGGCGTGAACTGACGCCAAGATGGCGGCTTGCGCACCGAGGCTATGGGAAAATATGTGAAGGTTCTGGCGCGTTGGTTGTTGAGCTTGGGTTGTTGGTTTGCGTGGGCGTAGATATTTGGGGAGCTCTTGGCAGGGTTCCAAGGGCAGATATGCAGTGACAAAAAGCAATAGGTCCCGAGTAATGTCTTTTTCGTTGGCGTACAAGTAGCCCACGGGGTTAACGCTGGCCGTCTCGCCGCTGAGTGGCATATCAATTGACCAAATCTCTTCAACCTTGACCCGGGATTTTCTGAGACGAGACATCAAATCTTCAAACATAGGCTCAAGCATTTCTTTGGGTACTCCCATACCCGTGAGTGCGAGAAGAGTTATTCCCTGACCAGAAGTGTTCGGCTGATTGCTTGGAATGTACCGCTTTGCAACCAGTTTGGGTAGCGGAACATTGGTCTTTGGGATCTTGTCTTGGTCCGAGTAGAGTTTAAAGGTATTATCTTTGGCTGTGCTGCTACTTGCATCGTAGGGAATATCGTACGCTTCGTCGCTGGGAATATTTGAAGGGTTGTCGTTGAATTTCGTGGGTGGCCACGCAGCAGTCTCATCACGATCATCGGTTCCTTGAAATATGTGTTTTGAAGTCCGCCATTGAGGCTCAATGGATAATTGTGCTGTCTCTTCATTACCAATATCGTTCGAAGATAGGATCAGGGGACGGATCAATGATCGCTCGTAGGATCTGGATAGTTCGAAACTCATGGTTCGTTTTGGTTCTTTGGACTTGGATTGAAATTGTTAGGTTTTGAAAATGAAGTATTCAGGAAGAAAAGAAATGCCACATAAATGACAATTCAGCTCCTTAATATTGAATTCGGATCATCTTGTCGAGGTTTGATCTTTTACCTGATTCGGCAGTTATGTAGAATATCCATGTAGTAAGTAGCGCCGCCGTACATCCGCCCCGTCAAGGGAGCTAACTTGAACTACTCAGATGGGTAAAGTCACTTGACATCATTGACATCATCACAACAAGGCCGAGGCGATTTCAAGAGCCTCAGTTGAATTTTGGTAAGGATCTGGGGCCTCTGGCGAGTCTCTATTTCTAGGCAGATGAGCTGTAGAAAAGCCAGAAATTAGGCAAAGTTGTCATAAAGATTAAGATAACTTAGATATTGTCTTTGTTATGGCTTCATGAAAGATATAGTGCTATCCAATCTATAGCTTCTATACACTCTAAATTCGTTACCACTCCGATGGCCTCTTAACCTTTATGTAATCCACCACCAGGCCGAGCTGCCAACTCTCCCCCGCTGCCTGTAGACTGACAAGGTGCCGAACAATGACGCACGGCTTCAGGTCCCTGATCTCAGTAAAAACTGATAAGATAAGGCCCTGGCTTTATGACTATCTCCATACAGTATGCCCTGGTCATCTACGTTGTTTGTTGTTGTTGTTTTATTTAACACCGGGAGATCCCTATTAGGACAAAAGGCGCCTAACTAGCTAATATAATATACATACACAAGTCTTTACACTTGGTATATTAGAGAAGCTAGGTAGGGGTATATTTTAGCGACAGTACACCCGAAAGGGTTCTAGATTCTGCGTAACTCTATACATCTGCAGGTATATGACTGGCATAGGGTAGGTAAGTTTATCTTTCATGTAGACAGATCTTCTTATAGAAGTCTATTGATTGCGTTAATTCAATAAACTTTGCCTATTCCTTTCCTGATTTATTGTCCACTTCTTTCTGCCGGCCGAACCAGTTATGGACATCTACGTTGTGCTAGCCTGAGAATTAATATTCGTGACTTTTATTCGGCACACATCATGATCGCAACGATTCCACCAAGCCATCGCAATCAGGCAAGTAAAGACACCCAACTCAACTAAGACACGAAACAATTATTATCCACCTGTACCGAAGATTCATCTTTCATCATGGTTAGAAGGAAAGAAAGCGCCTTGAAGCAGTATATCGTTGACTTCACCGACCACGCAGGCCGCCTAGCGAAAGCGGCCTGGATGGAGCGTCCAGAGATTATCCTCCCACCGCTTGCGAGCTTATGTTTCTATTTCGCTCACCCAAAATTTTCTCTGGAAGACTTTGACATAAAAGGTTTCATGGGAGAGATTCTACAGAAATGGGATGGTGACCCTATTCGGTTCGAGATGTTCTCTCTCCCTGGTGCGAGTGACGCCAACTGTGCTCAGCATTACCGCGAAGAACTCAAGGCCCGGGGCGATGTATTTTAGCATGTTCAAGAGGTTGAGCGCGCTCAGAATGAACCCGACTTTGCAGCCAATCGACAGCCTCATGGCCGACTTCCTGGTCTTCCCCCATCACACAAGTGTACGTACATTGGCTATCACGGCGTTGTCTACATGTTCAAAGATCCCGAGTGGATTGTCGGCGCTGAAGATGAAAGGAAATTTGACATCGTTCAATTTGATCCTGCGCTGGACGCTGAATATCATGATTCCGATGAAGAGATAAAGCCAATGACGCCTATCAAGACCAAACGGATAAAAGCAGTGACAAAGCTGGGTATAGAGCAGGACGAAGACCACTGTCTTTCCTCGTGGTTTAGGAGGAAGAGTTCCGTTTTAAAATGGTGGACTCCAGCCTTGGATGCAACTTTTGAAGCTCGGGATATGGGGTGGACGTCGTGGTTACGGAGCGAGGAGGGCGACGCATATACGAATACAAGGCATTTTTCTGATCAAATGACAGAGCAGATTGTCAAAGGTCAAAGACTCTAGACATCGCACAATTGCACTTTTCTATTTAAACTCTCATCTTGTTCTAATTAATCCAGCTTTCTATATGTATTGCTCTTCCTCGCAGCTTCATCCCAGTCCCTCAAGGTGTCGAAAGCCGCACATCTCTGTCGCGCTATTAGTCTGAAAAGGCCCGGCGGCCCCAAAGCCCTGGCCAGTCATCCACAATCCCTCGAAATTATTCTGAGCCCAAATCCTTGGGTTCACAGAGTTTGGATTACTATGCTTAGATGGCGAAGCTGGAAATTTGAGTGCTTCGGCGGAAATATAATCGCCTGGCTTAAGTACATTCTGCAACCAAGTTTCAGCCTTGGGCTCACCTGCATACTCGCCTTTGTAATTGGCAGTGGTCTTTGTAAGCCAATCCCCGGCTTTGACTTGAATGCCGCTTAAGATCCAATAGATCCAGAAGCAATACAGATCGCGTAGACCTGCTTTAGGTTGGTTAGCGTCGCGGTCTGGAATGATCAATTCGCCGTCGCTATATTTGCCATCATCTCCCCACGGGTACTTTTCGTCGAAGTTATGGAGGACCTCCTCCATGTGCCAGGATGTCTCTCTAAATCTTTTCCATATTAGAGTATCACGCATGTAATAGAACACCCCGGCCGTCTACATCGACAATGTCAGTTTTTGTAATAATACGAGTTTGTCGCTTCTCGTTCATCACTCACGTTTCGTTGCATGACGCGGGTTTCCTTGTTGTTCTCTTCATTTTCAGACGTCGGAGTCTTGCCGTTAAAAACACGCCATTTCTGCCGTTTACTCCCTCGTCACAGAGCGAAAGCCTGTTGGGATTACTTGCCCCGGGCAAGCCCCGAGCCATCTCAGCCCAGGTATCTTCCTCTTTGTATACCGGCGGCTTAAAGGTTCTGTCACCGCCGCTCGCTGTTTCGATGCCAACCACGACTTCAGAAACCCAGTCGAATGATGGGTTCGCATAACCAGCTGGTAGCTCCGCATCGATGAGCCATCTCATGAAGCGCTCAACGAGTTGTGCTTCATAAATAAATATGCTCGGCTAAGGAATAAGTTAGTTCAAGAATACAAGCTCTCCAAATTAGGTATGATACTTACTGACAAATTTACCAGTGTCGGCCTTGTCTTCAGACAACTTTTCCAGTTAGGGTTGGCAGCCATCTTTCTGCTTCGCGGGATAACCATACCATTTAACCAAACCCGTTTTAGTTTTGGCGACTGAGCAGCCAGGGTAAGTTCCAAGGTCGAGGATGTACGGATGGCCATTTTTTACCCATGTCGCGGACTTTGTTCCTCTCTTGACGAGTAAGCCTCTCTTTGTGGCACCGCCAGCCGAGCATCGAGGCTCAGAGCTTCTATTTGGATCAAGTCAGCATGTTCCAAAGTCCTCATCATTATCCTCGCGCTTGCCCTTGTCGCTGGGTTCATCCTCGTTATCCTTGCCGCACGCGGAGCATACTGGAATATCATCTAGATCGACCAAACCAGGGCACTGGAGCCCGTTAAGTTTAGGGACGAGAGGGCCGTATGTCTCTCGCTTCTTCAACCCACCACCTGCTGAAGGAGCTTCGAGGCCCAGGATACTGGCGTTGGCTGTAGATGCGGATCGCTGTTGGAGACCCCTTCTGCTCTTTGAGCCATCAGGACTAATGCAAGTTGATTTGCCATTTTTCGGGTAGATCTGCTTATCGCCTGTGCTCCCAATCCTGAATGGACTCTTGGACAGCGCCCAAGAGAATACGTCTGGTGCATCGAATGTGGCATACAAGTCCACTCCAGCGTCGATTCCGTGACAGAAAGAACTTCCTTTGTTTCCCGTATCAGCCTCGGGGTGGAATGTGGCATGGCCGTCGGCCACGAGGTTGACGGCGCAAGAGTCTAAAGAGACAAAGTCCTCGTTGAAGTCGATTCCAAAAGTGATTGTAGGTTTGATGTGAGCACTCAGGTAACCGTTGAGTGTGACACCATATTCGAACTCTAGCTCTAAGACGTTCTGGGTCCCATCCTTCTTAGGGTTGGTCTCTGTTTCGGGGTCCCAGCTATCGTTCTCTACCGGATATGCCTGACAGACGTCCCACTCAGCGAGCTTGACCTGGCTCTCAACGTTCATTCCAAGTGTAGCTTCTCCCTCGACTCTGCCATACAGCTTGAAGTTGGGACCAACGGTAACAATGCCAGGAACTGCGAACGTGGCCTCAAATGTATCTGTGGAAAACATCAGGACATCATCTGTATCGAAGCGAGCTGTCCCGGCAGTATCGACGACGAATTTGGCTCTGACCTCGCCCTTGTTGCGGATGTAGAGATAGGAGTCACTTCAATCGATTCCCGATTTCCCTCCAAGAGTGGCTATGAGGGTAAAGCCGTAGCTGGTGTCAACATCAACCTCGGTTTGTGCAAGAACTTCGAGCTTGGCCTCCACATTTGGGCACAACAGCCTTTGGTCGATGATGCTTAAGGTAAACTCATCTCTGTATGAATGACTGATGCCGGCACTTATACCGCCATCACCATCGCCGCTGACAAGCTGCTTGAGCCAGTCAAGTACATCCTCACAGAACCAGCGTTTGTGAAGCTCGTCCTTATGAAGCCACCGAAGTGCTTATCATCACGCCACTCCTCCTCGAGCCAGCGCTTATGAGAACCATGCACATCGTCGAGGGTTCTTTTAACACTTCTCTTGAGGGATCGTTTCTTCTTATCGGCTGCTTTCTTAGCGACCGTGTCCCAGTACCCAGGCTTGTTGCTGTAGTCAATTCGCATCTGGGGTTTCCCCAAATCTCAGGGTACACGCTTGAAGTCGTAATCTGCATTTTACATTAAAGGCTGTGCGATCAGCACCAAGTATTATTATACCTAGGCACTGACAGAGAACGATCATGGGTCCTCTTCATAGCCCTCGAGTTTTCAATGTTCCATTCCTTTCTCTTTCATCACATGACTTCCGTCGTTCTCTTCTCATACTCATCTTTTTGGCGGGCCAGCCCTGGGACTCTCAGTCATGGCTAAACTATCAAGCTTGTCACTCTTGCTGGGTCTGGTTTGCCCCGGTATTGCCTGGCAGTTCGTCACACGGGACTCTTTGCCTTCAGACGATCTCTCTGTCAAGTGCATTGATGCTCTTGTGGCGGCCATTTCATGTCCCCAGCAGATTGGTACTTTGCCCACTACAGACTTCGTCCCTGCTTCTTCGCTTGAAGAAGTTTGTACATCCAGTTGCCGAGCTTCATTGTCTGGGTATACGGCCAGCCTCAAAAGCGATTGCTCTGATCAATATGTTATCGATTGGAACCCAGGTTCGAAACCTGAGCATATTTTTGTGGTTGCGACCAGTCTGTTCTATCACTTCAATAGGACATGCATCCAGGACGGGCAACGATGGTGTAACGTGTGGGCGTATAAAATTACGGCGATAATTCCAACGATAGAGTCCCCATGGAACCCTCAGGTAAGAATGCTCCCGTTCTTCTGGATCTTGGGGTAGAGGAGAGTACGCTGACTGGCGCTAATATGTACTGAGTAGCGACTCAAGCCGCCGTTGACCAGTGTGACAGTTGCTATATCAAGCAAATGCAGTTCCAGGCAGGCACATCATATAGTGATGGCTATGACCTGCAGGCAGATTACAAGTCCCTGACGGAAATCTGTTCCAAAACGGGGTTCCCGTTGGCCACGAGTGTGACAGACAATGGGTAAGTCACAGCATCATGGTAACGCGATTTGAGATTGAAGATTAAGCTTAACAACTTTTTACCTAGGCCAACCTCTGTATCAAAAATTGAGCCCAAACCTACCTGCGATGACGACGAGTACACTCTCAAAAGGACAGATACCTGTCAGTCAATCTTCAAGTCTTTGGACGTAGCAACATCCATCCTACTACGGGACAACAACTTACAGGGGTTCTATGCAAACTTCCCAAAGGAGAGAGAAAAGCTTTGCATCAAGAATAAATGCAAGATACATGTCGTTGAACCTGACGACACATGCGCAAGCATGGCCAAAAAAGCGAGAATCAGCCAAGTCCAGCTATACCTTGTAAGTTCTCTCCATAACTGCGGCTCCTGTGCCAACAGATATATCCAATGGGACGAACAAGAACTGTGCTCAGTACAACCGCGTGGAGACAGGCAATTACTGCAATAAGGTCATCGTCAAGTTCAGTATTTCCCTTGATGACTTTCTCTTCCTCAACCAAGGTGTCAATCAAAACTGTACCAATCTTTTCGCATATGAGAGCTACTGTGTTGCACCAGTTGGACCTATTGAGCAGTATCCCGGCCATACCGATTGTGTCCCCCATGACTTCTGTCTCCGAGATACCCTTTGATGACCTCCCTGATGCAACATTCACTGTCCCCAAGATAACAGGCATACCAAAGGACTCCCCATTGGCAAAGGGTACCCGCAAGGATTGCCTGCGTTATGCTGATGGCAAAGACTTGCATTCGGACGATTGGTGGGGAAGCTCACAGTCCGAGTGCGAAAGGCTAATAGGTACTTGGGGCATTACCCTCGATGAGCTTCAGAACTGGTCAGTAGTCCCCTATGTTCGTCATTGTCTAGTTGGTCATTTCTTAATCCGCTTAGGAACCCTTCTCTAAACACGTTATCATCAGATTGTGCTATGAACGTCAAGTATCGGTATTGTATGAAAGCCCATAAAGGTAGCGCGCCTCCATCGGGATCTCAAGGCTCGTCCGAGGCTACGAAGCCTACCATGACGACCACATCTAGTTCAGCGCCATCCCCAACTGAGCTCTCAATCAGGGTGAGCCTACGAAAACACACTGCGCTATTGTGTACATGCATGTTTACTGACGAGCAAGATAGGAGGGCGCTATCAAAAGCTGCAAAGAGTACAAGCCTTTCCGGGCCCCACAAACATGCCAGGATATTCTGGACGACAATAACATTATCATCAAAGAGTTTTCAAGCGGTATTCTTTCTTTCGTTTGTTAATGATACCCTATCGCTAATCACATGAAGGAACCCGTCTGTGGGCGAGCAATGTGGCAGCCATTCGCCTGGTAAGCAAGCCATCTATTCACCTCTTCTTATTTGAGATACCGTGAACTAATATTGGCTACAGATTATCGATACTGTGTCAAGGCCTAGGTATTGGTGGCACTCATCTAACTCGCTGAGTTGACGATATCTGGGCTAAACCTCATCATTCTCTATCTTTTTAAGTTGTACAGCTTATGGGCCATAAGATGCCATGGGGATTTCCTAAAGCTTATCTAGGTCTAGTGGAACATTGGATATACCCAATTTGAGGCTATTAAAAGATATTTTTAGCTGCGTTGAACTAAGGATAGACAGTGTGATGAACCAACCAGCCATCGATATCCCTCACCTATTTACATGCTCGCTCACTCATAGTTCAGCATAAAGTTTCATCCGCAGTCGTCCCAACGTGAATATTAAAAGACGACTCTTGCAAGATACACTGCACCCATGGCCATGGCAGCTTGTTGCAGGCCCATGAGCGGGTTCATATTCCAGCTACCTTTTGACTCAGAACTCGAAGTAGTTGACTGTTCGTTCTTGGTGCTTGTGGCATTACCCTCAGATTCTGAGGTTTTGGAGACTTCACTTTGAATGGTAGTCTTGGCTGATGCTTGAGTTGTAGTTTCTGTCGATGGTTGAGTCGGTTTCGCTTCAGAGGACTGTTGTTTGTTAGGGAGCTCATATCCGAAATTCAAATCTGGTTATTACCTTGGTACCCGTCTCCTTTGCCCCATCAGCCGTAACGGTTTCACAAACCCGTTTCAGCACAGTTCCATACACTGCTCAAGTCAGTTATGTTCTTTTATCCATATTCAATGACTAACGGTTATAAGCAGATGCGCCGCAGATATCCCAGACGCAATCTTCCTCCCTCTCAACCCATTCATCTGACTCATTGCACCAACACTCATCAACACTTTTCCTCGTGCAAGACTTGTAGTTTCCGTATGTCTTATAGCAAGCCTGGAAACATTCTGCTCGTTTTTCTTCAAGATCAAAAGCTGCGGCTCCTGATGCGGTTGCTGCGAGTGTGACTGTTGCTAGATAGTCGCTTTCGGTCTTAACTGCAGCAGATAGACTTATGAAGCCGGACAGCAAAGGCAAGGAGATAGACAAGTTGGATCTCATTTTCAGAAAATAAGTATAAATATAAGGTTATAGAGGTTGGCGAATTGGACTAGGGACTGTCTGAGAGTTTGGCCGTCTTTATCAAATTGCTAAGGAATGTTAGGCCATCAGCTGAAAGCAGGGGTCTATTGGCAGCTGATCACTCGACCCTCTTGGCAATCCACTACACCAGACAAAGCCCAATCCTTCACCACGTGCTATTGAGAAATCGCAAAAGCTTAATGGACTAAAACGACAAGGCAGAATCATGGTGGAATTGATCCCATGCCCGAAATCGGATGCGCGGTATTTATATCGTCACTACAACTCATTCGATCACATACAATTAGTCTAATTCGCCTGTTTTGATCGTTTTATGAACCTCTAGAAACAAATAAATAGACCCCAAATCAACACCGTATCATGTCATATTTAATGCTGTCCGCTAAGCTCCTTCTCGACCTGCTCCTTAACAAGCTCCCGCACGGCCTTCCAGTCATTAGAGCAGTCAGAGACGCGCTTGGGTAGCTTCTCAAGACCAACAAACTCCTCAGGAAGAACCTTCTCGTTGAAGTTGAAGTCCTTCTCATCCTTAAGAGCAAGCTCAACGGCACCGGCGAACTTGGCAGGGTGAGCTGTGGAGAGTGAGATGTGAGGGATGTTGGCCTCGGCACGCTGGGCGGATCGGAGAGAGGCAGTAACACCGATGGAGGAGTGGGGATCGAGGACATAGCCAACCTGCTCGTAGATGTTCTTGATGGTCTCGAGGGTCTCGGGGTCGCTGACACGCTCGCTTTCGAAGGTCTTGCGGGCGCTGTTGAGGACGTCAACGTAGACGGGGCCGAAACCACCCTTGACCTTGAGATCCTTAAGCCAAGATTCGACTTCCTGGCCAGCTTGCTTTCGGTTGAACTCAACATCCATGCCAACAGTAGCAGCAAACTCGTAAGCCAAGAACCAGAGAAGACGCTCAAAGTTGCTGGAAACGAGAATATCCATAGCAGGGCTAAGAGTCTCCTTCACACCCTCTGCATGAGCCTTGACTCCATCAACCTCCAGGCCACCCTCGGCCTCAGGGCCCTTAGCAGGCTGCTTCTCGTATTTGCCAGTCTTCCAGAATCGATCAAGGATGTCGTTCTCGTTAGTCGCAATAACAAGCTTGTCGACGGGAAGACCCATACGAGTCGCAAAGTATCCAGCCAGGATGTCACCAAAGTTTCCAGTGGGGACGACGAAGCGGACCTTATCGCCGACCTTGAAGTCGGGGGACTTCCTGGCCAGAGAGAAGTAGGAGTAGAAGTAGTAGACGATCTGGGCGAGAATTCGGGAGAAGTTAATGGAGTTGACGGCGCCGAGCTTAAGGGAGGCGTTGGTCTCGGGGTCGCCAAAGAGGGCCTTGACGATGTCCTATTGCATCATTAGCGCTGCGCCTTCTTGCGCATGAGAAGTGTCCCTACCTGGCAATCGTCGAAGGTACCAGTGACAGCAAGGTTGTGAACGTTGGCGTCGGTGCAGGTTGTCATTTGCAACTCCTGGATAGGGCTGACACGACCCTTGGGGTGCAGAATGGTAACTGATACATCCTTCTTGCCCCTGAGGCCATGGATAGCAGCGGATCCAGTCTATGCATATGTTAGGACATTGCCGTAGCATCAGGCGATAAGTGACTTACATCGCCACTTGTCGCACCAACAACAGTCAAGTGGTGTCGGTCCTTACCCTCCTTGCCCTCGTTCTTTCGCGCAAGAAGATACTCGAAGAGGTTTCCGAGGAACTGCAGAGCGCAGTCCTTGAAGGAGTAGCTAGGGCCGTGGAAAAGCTCGAGGAGGTGAAGGTTGTCCTTCAGTTGGACAAGAGGTGTAACGTCCTCGGCGCGGAATGTCGAGTAACTTCGGTTGATGATGCCTTGTAGGTCCTCGGCAGGGATTTCGCTGCGGGAGATGTATAGACTAAAGATCTGGAAAGCTAGTTCCTGATACGAGAGGTCCTTCCAGCTTTGCTGATGTATGTGTTAGTCGTTTACTCAAAACCCGTCGCGCGCCACTTTTAATCGTAGGTTTTTTAGGAAATCGGCATTGGCTCGTTCGTACGCACCCATTCTGTCGCAGCGGGAATCTCGTGGGGGAGGAAAAGACCGCCATCGGCAGCCAATCCCTTCAGGACAACGGTCTCGAAAGAGAGCTTTTAAAGGTCAGCTGAGTACCAATCGGTGTTTTTAGATAGAAGAATCGTACACCGTAATCGCCACCTCTCGTGGAGAGGTAAATCTGTGATTCCGTATGTGTCGAATCGTTGGCCATTGTGTCTTTACTTGTTGATGCTTGGAAAATTCTTGGTGCCCTCATCGGGAAATGGGAGGAATAAGTCGCGAATGCAGACACCCCGCCGGAATATTTATAAGCCGGCCGGTATCGGACTCATCCACTATCTACAACTCCAAACGGTCGAGATACAGTCATTATTTTATTAATAAGTACTTGCAGTGATTGTCAATTTGTCCTATATCATCCCAAGAAAATTATAGCTTGGAACTATCGCAGACGATAAAGCCACATGCCGACATAGTCCTGACAACTCCGCCCTCAATTTTAACCCCAGTACAGAGTAACCTTTTCATTTTTGTTTCTCAGCTCGAAGTGAAGAAACAGCTCCCACTAGACCCAAAAGCTGCTTTACAATGAATCATTGATACATCGAGTCTTCCATGGCCATTCCATCCCATAACATTACCAACAGTCCCGGATAGTTGCCCGAGTAGCATTTCATGTGATAATTTGAACCATGTCGCCTGGTCCATCCACTTGATGTGTGCAAAGTCTGGCTGGTAAAACGCTATCAATGCTTCGATATCTCTTTGTTGTGTTGTTAGATCTCTTGTTGTTGCCCACTGCACAACTTGTTAGGTAAACCAAGTTTACGGGATCTGGGAATGGCTTACTACAGCTGCTAGACAAGGTGGGATGTAGCTGGCACCAAAGGGTCTGTACTGAGCTCCTGTTTGTGCCAAAGCTATCATATCATTGGTTAATGTTGATGCTTCCAGAAATATTACATTTTCATCTGGATATGCTATTCGAAGGATGCTGTTCAAGGCTATTGCGATCGTGAGAAGGATGGCATCAACAACTTGAAACTTATGGACAAGCTTTTGCCTTGTCTTATGATCAACTCCAGATTCGAAAGAGGGGGATGGCTGATATTCGAGTTCTTCAAGATAACGTTGGATTCTCGGGTGGTCGGCCCGTAAATCGCGGTAGGCACATTTGATTTCGTCGAGATATCGCACAGGTTCGTGAAAGAACTTGGGCATCTGGGCTAGTTTACGTGCTTGGAGGCTTGGAATAGGGAAATGTTGATCCCTGTTGTATGAGTTTCTGGGGAAGCGTGGATCTAACAGTGGATACCACGATTCCATCGTGATAGCTGGGTTGACCATCGCTTCAAGTGTCAGAGGAACGAATAGTGCTTCGAGTAATTGAAGCCCAAAAGCATCCCTCCAGTCTTGTTGGATCGCTGTACTCGCGAGCTGTGCTATAATCTGGCCGTGATTCTGGGCATATTCATCCGATCGTCCCAGCCAGCCCTGTTGAACCGATCAGAAACTGTTTGTTAAGATCAAGAGGTCTGCTTTACCTGGCATATCATTATGATGTATATAGCGGACAGAATATCAGCACTAATTTGTTGGTCCGGCCGATTCAAGTAACTCTTCAGCGATTTCAAAGCCCTGTTATACTTGGCTAAGGCTTCAGACGAATGATCTCGTGTGTAGTGATATGGCAGACCACTGATCATAACATCGACAGATGTATCGAGAACCTCGTTATGGCCAAGTCTCATCGGGATATGGTAGAAAAAGTCTCCATAGCAGCACAGACTATATCGTATGTCTGTAACTTCAAGAGCCGCAACAAGCTTGGCTTCCAGGATGCTCAATGGACTTTGGGGTTTGTGAATTATAGATATGCTAGGGATCTGCTCGTGTTTCCTCGACTTCTGAATGCCTGCAGTGGTTGGTTTTGTGAAAGACACCGACTTGAAAACATATTTCTGCTCCCCCGAGCCAATACAAGGGACTCCAAGTCGAGTGCATCTTGAACAAGCAGGCTTGGCTTGATCACACTATTCTCTCGAATTAGCCATTAACAAAAAAGCAGTTGAACTCCATAAATACCTTTTTCTTCTGCTTGATGCAGCTTTTACAACCTCTGCTTTTCGGAACACCAGGCATTGTGATGAACAGAAAATGAATTGACTTCCAACTCCAAAGAAACCGAATTTCGCCTCCAAGTCAGTGGATTGCATCTCTTATATGATATAACACGGATTTAGTTGAGAGGCGGCTTAAAACCCCACCATAATAAAAGAGCGCCGTGTTGCACCTTGTTGGGAATAGTGGCATACCCTGGTGCAGATCCAGTGGCGCGTCATGCTCTCGATTTTGGTACTTTGTCCCGACCAAGACCCTGGAATTCCAATAAGTCGGTAAATAAGAAGCTTATGCTGGGCAGTTTATACGTGATCATGCACAATGGGCCCATTTTGGATCTGCCGTCCGACGGTGGAGAAGGCAAATGTGAGTCTTATAAGACGGAGTTCGGGTTTAACAGCGGAATTGGCAAGCCACCGCCCTTTACTTCATGGTAGCTTTGATCTTACTATCTATTTCCGAATAGCGTCTAGATCGTCTGAGCCGACTGATCCATGAGGAGGCAAAGGATCAAGAGGTTCCCTACAGGGGAAGATTGGCTTGGCAGCTTAGAATGTCATCAGCGATCTTGAGGATCTTTTCTCATCAGAGGTAATAAGAAAACAGGATTTCAATGGATTTCAAGCAAGGCCGAAGTCACAGCTGAGTTGCGAATCAATCGGTGCAAAAGCACAGGCAGACAAAAAATGATAATCCTTTATACCTACTCTTGCCACCCCCAGATTTTCAGATTTTATTGGGCACCAAGATAGTTATAGGAAATGCTCAGATGCTTCTCCTTGTGTTTAATCTTGTCACCTTGCATAGTGTAATGGTCTACCATTTGCTTGTTTTCGCGACCAAATGCTGACTCAGTTCTCAGCTCGTCTGGATGACGGTGGGGCGATGAGGCTCTCGCAGTGCTTACCTTATTTCACCTCACCCTGTCAGGGGGGTTATAGAAAAATCGGGATTTAGGTAATAAGGTTGCCATAAATAAATAATAGAATAATTCACCTAAGATCTCTACAGTTTCTATGCCTAATTACTCAACTGGTTGTTTTGGAAGGCTCTTGTGTTCTTGTCATTTTCAGGCCAACCTACCTATTAAATTTCCAAAATCATGAAGTCTTATCAAATAGCCCAATCAGAAGAATATACAATATAGAGACTCATTCGGCCAATGAAACACGAATATTGCTCAAAAACAATGGGTTTTGTGTTCCCAACATACCAAGAGCATCATGCTTGAACCACCATGACATCATATAAAAAGCACATATTAGTCAAGGAAAATAGAAATTTACTGGTCAATTCAATATTCATCTTACATAAGAACCTTCATTCGTTAAGAATATTGTCCTCCGTGTCTCCCTTTTCAAAAACATGACTATGACAACTTATCAACATCAACATATCAAGCCCCAAAAATGATACCAAATAGAACGTCGAGAACCTCTGACACATCATCTTCATCTGCTCAAGACTCAGTTCAAGTTCAAGGAGGTGCTCTTAGAAATTTACTTCCTGCTGCTCGCCCTCCGAGGCCCGAGAGCTCTAATCAAACATATCATACAGCCCCCTTGGTAAGAAAGCGAGCTCCAATATCGCTGGCCTGTGAACCATGTCGACAGCTGAAAACAAAGGTTAGTATGAGGAAGAACTTCAAGCGTCTCTCTCAAAATATCGAGGTTATTCGAAACTCTTCTACGTATTCACTATCTTCGACATAGTCTTGAATATGGAAACATGATGCTGCCACAATTTCTTGCCATGCTCGCCTTCCTGACCCTTAATAAGCTTCAGTCCCTTGCAACTTCAACAGAGTCTGACCTACCAACTCGCCGCCCTTGTCTCGATGTTGGAGATACTGACCCGAAAGAAGCTAGAGCTACTCGATTGATTGCTCAAGGGCCTTAATGATCAGGGAAGGGGTTACTATCTGTCTAAAGCCCTCTTACAAGATGTCCTGAGTCACATGACAGCGAGTGATTCCACCATACTCCAAAGTTTCATAACGATTCCGCCAGAAGAGCCAGAGAAGGTGCAGGAGATGAAGATTCATATGGAGAGTCATTGCTCACCAGACATCCTGCGGATAGCAAATGATCCTGCTCCGCAACCAGAGGCTAACTAGATAAGGCGGTTCGCCATGCTGATTTTGGGGGAAAGGTCGGGTCGTTCAATTGTCAGTATGATATCAGGGGGTAGGGATAGTTGAATTCAATGGGTCCCGAAGGGCTCGGTCTACTATTCAAACGTTTAGACAATAGATTCGCCAGTCAGGTCTTCTCGGCATCTTAGTCAAAAAAAACTTTTATTATTTAATTCAAAATCACATGGTTGTTGTTCAGCATGCGCAATGGCCCTCAATACCCTTATAATATTGTGCTCAGACTTATTTTTGTTCTATGCAGGAGGTCTCAGGGGCCGCTTAACTTGAAACCCCTTTTCTTGTATCTTTGGCTTGGGTCGACTAAGCTTGTTTGCTATTCCCGTGGCTACCTTCTTATACCGATTCCCATTTTTCTGATCATGCCCTTCGGCTGACGATGAGCCTGAAGTCGACACGCCATCAATACTTGGCTCTAGAGTAATAAATACTCTCTCCGCAGCGATTCCGTAGAATCTATCAGACTCGCGGAAGGAATAGTCTACGCCAGGTTCGACAGATACTTCCGAAAGTGCCATTTCTAAGCTGAAGGTTCTGTCATTCGTGCGATTATCAGAAGTCTGCGTCATGGAAACTCTCAAAGATGGAGCTAGTTGAGGTATTTGGAACGCAGGACTGGTTGCCCGGGACCTTGGTGGTCTGTAGAAAGATGCTGGATCTGGCTGGAAGTCCTGCCGTGGCGGTTCTCTGCTGTAGGCCTGACGATATTCAAGGAGATCGGATGCCGAATGTACTGAAATTCGATCCATGTGGAAAGCCTGGAGAGAAATTCGTTAGATTGTTTTCCAGAATACGCGAGAGAAACCTACATTAACGGAGCCTGAGTCCCCATTGACGGCATCGATTGATGCATTCTGATCAACAGTTGGATTTTTTGATAGCGCTCTGTATAGATTCCAGAGGTGTTTCAAAAGAAGTCCAACTACAATGACAAGCACGTGAAGGATCAGAACCACATAACCAATCCCCTGTCTCGCAGCGCCGCTTACGGGTAGAAGAAAGACTCCCAGAAGTAATAGGCTGAGTAGGCGGATAGCCAACACATAGAATGTCATTGAGGCTATGATTCGCGTGCCTCTCCTTGAAGTCAGGTGAAGCAAAAGAATAAGGCATTCGCAGGCCAGTACCATGAATAGCTGTGCAATCGAATAGGCTTGGAGGCCGCCAACACCGATTGCTTGTATCAAAGGCATCATATGTGCAACATGACGAGATAGCAACCTGCCAACCCAATGAAAATCTAGAACATGACCATCCAGATTGGTATGGTCTTCTTGTGGAGATCTTGGCTTTTCTCCAGGCTGGGTACCTATCACTTTTCGAAGAAAGTGGCTAGCCCCAATGATAATCAGAATCATGATAATAGCCAGACCTATGCGGTAGTTGGGTAAGTAGCCAACGAGCATAAGGTCGTAAGAGATGTATGAAAGTAAAGGAACGCTGAAGAAACAGAGGGAAATGCCCAGAGTGGCCTCAGCAGCTTTCTGTATAATTGGAAGAAAAGATGATGAACCTGCTGGGCTATAACTGGTAAAATTCCAATAAGAGACCAATAAGATAAAGAATATCGGAGCGGTCAAAATAATGAGGTTGATAAGAGAATTGGCCAAGGTGTCGAGCATGTTTGGGTATCGAAGCATCTGAGACATGAAACCTAGGCCAAAGGAAGAATTACTCGAATACATACCCCCTTGTGGTTCTTCATAGACATATCCAGTGCTAAAAGGACCTTTCCAATATAGGAGTGAGGCCCAGGACAATTTGCTCACAGTAACAACAAAAAATCCTGGATATTCTATTGACAGTGAGGCTGATATGAAAACAAACTGAAGATAGCGGAGGTAGTTTGTCATGTCCAAAACTACCTGCCAAAGGGTTCCATGGCTGATGGCTGATCTATAACTGAGAACGTCTTGATTCACTCTCCACGATGATAGTATGATGACGATCAAGATAGTGAATGACGTGAAGGTCAAAGCTGCAGAAATTGACTCGCCCAATTCAGGAGTGATCTTGGCCATCCCACAGTCCAATTCTTGGCCGCTTTCATTCATGAAACGGAATGTCGATTCGAGTGTTTGAAATCTGTGGGTGCTCGGAAAGCTGTAAAGGATACGATAGGAGCTGAAAAGTGATTTTCCGATCCTATGTGATAACATAAGCATACGAGGTTGAGCAGCGAGGCAACGTTTGTTTTTCAAGGCCTTGTTATTAGGAAAACTAGGACGGATACTTACGGTCTCAGTGTCTCTGTAATAGGCAGAGGACATTTACTCTCAAAATTCTCCATTTTACCGACTGGGCGCCCAAGGACTCGGAATTCCATCGAGCTTTTTAATGAAGAGACATCAATCTCTTTACAACTAATAAGGGACCCGTTATGAACTGCTAAAATATTGAGCTCTAAACTGGATGATCCGCTACCGGGATCAGTATCCCAAGATCCACGAAAGCTGTCGATCCAAAATGGAGTAGTCTCCATCGAAGGTATGACTGGGTACGCATTGCCGCACTGGTATTTTCGAATCCAAGGCTTATCTTGCCATCTGCCCTGAGCGGCAGATGATGAGGCCTGTAGGAGGACTAAGATTATCGAAATACATAATCCTAGAAGATTACCGGACTTTGCAGAGGACATGAAAATGACATGTAACACCTGGAATGAAGAATAATTGGATGTAGAAGTTAAAAAAAAATCTCCATTTGATCAGCAGCTATGTAACATGGAAACTCTAGGGACCCCATAAAAGGGGGCTGATGCAAACCAATCGCGTAGTGAGATCCAAGAGATGTTTAACCTTTTTCAACATTAGGTAGTTTTAACTGATCCAGTCTTGTTTAACACGCGATTGGTTGTTTAAACCTCGTCGTGTCGCGTCTGGTACGAATGTTAATATCATGGACCTTGCTCTCTATGTAAGCTCGTGTAGAGCAAAACACAAATACCCAGGTAGGAAGACTAAAAGTTTCTCTCACGGTGAGATTTCTATAATGATTATGGGTCATTATGTAGAGGATCTCAATAGAATTGTGGACAATGACCTCAAAGCTAATGTTTGAACTGTCAAAACAGGCGATTAAGAAATTGGCAGCTGAAAGCGCCCAGCAAGCCGAAGAACGACATAGCAATTTCACCTCTTCATCGTCCGATGAAGAAGAAAGAGAGGATAGCGCCTCGCACAGTCAGCATAGAAACAAAACTCGAAATTGTAAGCTTGTGCCTAGTATTGAGCGAAGCCCATAATGATTGAGCGCGGGAAGGGTGAATTTATTGGACGAGCGTCCTTGGCGCATAAGGAGTAGCCGATATTATGGTCTGTCAGGCTTGTCAGGCTTTTGTTAAGGATCTATTTGCGCTATAAAATACCCCGGGCTCAGTTTAGCAGCCACTTACCCTTGATGATTCACTTCCAAGACATCAACTCGGGTGCTATGTAATGTCACTCGTTGCCTCGCTCCCTCGCGCCCTATTCTCACTGGGTGCTCGGAGAAATGGAGGATGTCTCAACAAGGATCAATATGACCACCCCCGGAAGTAAGAATGTCAGTAAATGCCGATATCCCCATCCACCAGGCAGACACGTCTCTGTATATGGATCGACAATCTTATTCTCCCGCCCTTCCATTTCTCTTCTAGTGCCGGTATCACATCTGACCGACACTTGATCCGCAGCGACGCCTGTCAGCAAAACCGCATCATCGGTTACGGTAACATCACTATTCTCAAAATGGCCGTTTTCACGGTGGATGGACCAATAGCTTTTTTTTTTTTTTTTTTTGCGAGACTTGCAGATTGGGCTTACATCAGTCAATCTGAATCGTGAAGAGCCCATTCCTTCGCGCCCGCGGTCCCGCGGCATGAGTCAAGATATGGCTCGCCATTCGATAAGAAAGCGGCCTCTCCGACTATTCAGCCTTAAAGAGCGGACATCTGATCCCACAAAGGGTACAGTAGCATAGTGATTCAACGGCAGCGCAGAATGTCAGTCCAAGGTCGCAATTTGACTATTCGGTTCCTTAACGATGTGCTTTTCGCTATCGCTTTCGCTCCCGCTCACCCCATATCGCACCGACTCAACGGTCATTGGCTGTCACCGCTGCTGACAAAAATTCCAAATGCTGGAGGCTTAGCAGGCCATGGCGGCGCAGCCTCCGCGTGGCCTAACAGGTCCCAAGGCCCCAGAATTTATAACTATTTCCCCATGAATGCATGCATTACGTAGCTCTGTCAAGGCTGAAAAATTAATTCAAATCATTTAGCGGCTGAGGTTTAAATGTGGATTCGCTTGGACCACTCACAACGGCACTTGTAGCCCTGTGAAATGTTACGATGTAAGCTTAATTGAGAAGCTGAATAACATATAATAACCGATGGAGACCACAACTTCCATTGTAACCAAGCCCACGATATTCAGTCTATATGCTACTATACCACAATCATGTCTTCTAATATTGGTTCGCCCTCGCACAATGCACCTAAAACACCAAGTCCCACCTCAAATGTGAGATCACGACGCTCTCATACAAAGTCCAGACACGGATGCTTAGGCTGCAAAAAGAGAAGAAAGAAGGTGACTTCACCGATCAGGTTCACCGATTAAGATAAATTCCTGACTCTTATAGTGTGATGAGAAAAGACCTCAGTGCTCAAGATGTCTCGATAAAGACGTTCCTTGTGAATATCCCCGTCCCAAGTCTCGATCTATAAGATCGCCTCCTACTCAAGAGGATAACACATGGAGCCAACTCGAATCACTTTCCATTCCCACTCCCCACTATGCTCGCTCAAATAGCGCAGCCAGTGTAAGCATTGGCTCAGCATCAAGCCCTGGCCTATCACCTTACCTCGCGCCAAGTCCCAACTTCAACCTCAACAGCAACTTGCTATCGCCAACAACTGCTTTACCAACTTTCGATCTCGACGCAGCGGAGCTAGAGCTTTTCAGCTACTATCTCTCTAACACGGCTCGATCAATGGCTTATGATGACGATGATCTGTATGCTCTACAGGTCGGATTCCCCAATCTTGCGTTTCGGAGTAAACCTCTTATGAGCTCTATCCTCGCATTGGCTGCTGTGCGTAAATGCCATGATATGATTTCACAACCTGCTCAAAACATTGATAAGGCTCAAGTGAGACATCTATTGGCTCTTGCCGATGAGCATCATAGGGTTTCGCTTCAGCAAACGCAGGCGGATATTCCTCATGCTAATCACTACGATTATGTTGTGGCCAATGCACCTCTTATGGTCCTTTACGGGTCGGCGAACCATGCTGTTCGCATTCAACTCGCCAAGACGTTAGCTGAAGAGGGCGATTCGTCTGCGAATTTGGCGCAGCCGCAACTACACTGGATGACATTAATCCGTGCTGCACACTTGGCTTACACAGGCCTTTTACACTCTACCAAGGACTTCAGCTTCTTGGAAGATTTCGCTCCTAGTCCACCCGGTCTCGCACTGAACAGTCAGTCCATCAACGGAATGGTCCCACTAGCTGAGAATGGTCCAACTCCTCAGACTGAGAATCTTCTTATGCCTATCATCGCAAGCACATCTAGTTCAGCACTCGAGAAACTACGAACTCGGGCTCAAACCTTACAATTTGCCCAGCAATTGGCATCGTCTTGGGAGTCACCTAGTGAGGATACTGAGCTTCAGGCTTGCCTTATGGCTCTGGAAGCTCTTAACAGCATTGTGAATGAGCTATTCCATCCAGACCAGTACAATTCTCAGGCCAACTCTCAACAACCTGACCTGGAGGCTGGTTGGGCTGCCTTGAGCCAACTGTCAGATGTATCGCCCTGGCTACGAACTTACATGGCCCGCGTGACATTCTCAACGCCCCCAAAACCACTCCGCAGAACAATAATGTGGTTCCTCAACCGCATCCCGGGCGAATTTCTAAGTATCGTACAAGGTATCCTCGACGATATTCCCTCAACTCCTAATAGCATTCCCGACGAGGGGATCCAGGGTGAGAGTGAGTACCCCAGCGAAACATCAAAACTGGCAATGGATATCTTTGCCCATTGGCTTGTTCTTGTTATGTTGCTGGATGGTGTTTGGTGGATTGGTGGTATTGGTGCTTGTGAGTTGGAGAGGATCTCAAAGTATATGAGCAGTCAGAATTTCTTTGGGGAGTTTTTGGGATCTAAGGACACTTGGTGGCCAAAGAGTATGCTTAATATCGCGACAGAGATAGGGAAACAGGGCTAGGGTTAGAACAATTGAATGATATCTCAGGTTTAGGTTTAGATAAAAGGCTCTCAATTCATATAAACATTACTCGGAACAAGCTACCCATTGACAATAAATCACTCACTAGTGATACCATGGTACAATTTATGTGATCAAGGCCTGCTTGCGTTACTATATAACTGCATATTTTACTTTTACTATCGTGGCTGATCATTTCTCGTCCGCGCCTTGATAGGCTCCATAGGGATATCTTCGACTTCCCTCGGCTTACCATCCTGTAGTCATATTAGTTACACCATAATCCTAAAGCCTTTAAGACAACCTACCTCTTGTATTGTTATCATGTTATCCTGAGATTCTCCTCTTCGACGCGGTGAGTGAGAGCTCGAACGCCGTGCATCATCCTCATGCCGGGGTCGTAGAGAACCGTCGTCGACAAGGGTCTGACTATAGTTCGATGCAAACTCATAGTGACCATCGTCTCTGGAAATCATTGGGTGAATTATAGAGCCCATTTCTGCCCTGGAAGAGGATCCGAATCTCGAGCTTTTGCGATGGAAACCGGGTGCAGAAAAATCAATTGAAGCCGGCTGGTTTACAGATGGTGACACATTGTCTCGATATTCGAAGGTTGTGATTTTTCTCATCGCTGATTCTGAAATCCTATCGAGGACACTCTTGAAGTCATCTAAGAATATGACATCAGATGCGCATTTAAAGACAAGCGCAAGCTGAGACTCGTTAGAAGAGAGACTTGATAAAGGGCACTTGTGACTTACCCTCCAAAAAGGATTCATTCCACCTCGCTTAGACACTACAATCATGAATATGACGTCGGTGATGAGGAAAACGATAGATAGAAAGAGGGAGAAGAGCATGATCCCGAATCGTGGGCTGGTTCGAATAAGACCGGGTATAGTAAACTCATAGTTCTGGTTGATGGCCAGAACCAATTTGATAGTCGTGAAAACCCACCATGGGTCTCTGAACAGGGGTTCGAGGAGTCTAGATGTGTTAAAGAGTTTGCTTCCTAGATGGTTATGGTATTGGAAGTTGGCCCATGTTTCGAGAACCCAGTATGGTTGGACAATGAGTAACGATATAATGAAGGCCCGGGCACCCCATTTAGGTAAGAATGGACGGATCTTTAACCAAGCGATAAGGTTGTGGATAAAATATGAGATATATAAGAGAGTTGCGGTGCTACTGAGAATCCTTTTTTAGGTTAGTTTTTTGCATTGACTTTCTGATCGACAAGGTATTACCATCCATAGTCGGGTTCATTAAAGAAGCAAAAGAAGCCATGTCCGAGAGCAAGAAGCAGCTATTCCAATGATTAACCCATGTTCAGTGGAGACATCAACTGGCGATCATCAACCTACCTCACCAAGAATCAGTTTGTGCAACAGCGTCTTCTTACGATAATTGCACAAAACAAGCAGTATGAGAATAACAACAGCCCCGATATTAAACCCCTGGCTCCAGGCTTCTACCACCGCCTGCGCCTGAGTGGTAACATCTGGATTTCGCGCCATTCTAGCAACATCGTGTTTGTCTCTGGGACAGTCAGCATTGGCATTTGCGAAAAAGGGAGTGGATTACGGCTAATTATAAAAGAAGATACAACGTCATGATTATCCAAGTTTGCAAGGGTTGTTTGCTCTGCGAATGCTTGGCTCGAATCAAAGAGGCGAGAATGCAGCTGCCTGACATGGTGTGTAGGTTGTGGGCACCAATGGGACAACAAGGTTTGCTTCGTCGGTGTGAGACTTGTCAGACTATTTGTGTGAATTTCATGGTTGTTGCTTATTTTGGTTAATTTGTGAAACTAGGCAGTTAAATAACTTAAATAAGGCTGAGATGGTTGTGAACTCCATTAACAAAGAGATCCTCAAGGGAGGAGAAAAAACGAGAGAAAGAATTATTTTGATAACCTCTGCCTCCGAAGATACTGTGGATCTTTTTTGATATCTTTACAAGTTAAAGATATCTTAATATATCTTATTATATCCATGGAGTATATCTATAGAGAATGTTTGAATAGCGGGCTCTTCTCGCCCATGCGAATGAGCTTCTCGTCGGTATATCTCTGCCTGACCTCGTCCTCGGACATCTGGGCCTTCTTAACATTGCCCCTCTGAAGAAGAGTTTCCAGAAGCAAAACTGCAACAATACCAGCCAAGCCAAAGGCCAGCGATGTTCCATATCCAGGTGGGTATCGAGGAGGTTCGCGTTCAAGATAGATATAAGAACCAATGAGTCCGCCAATATTCCCAACGCAAACAGGAAAACCAATTTTAACAGATCGTTTGGCGGGATCAGGTGTGGTTGCAACATTCCATGCGTTGACACCCGGTAGAATGGGGGGCTCAGTCAGTACGTGATGATAGTAACACAAACAGATAAGAAACTTACCCAAAGCACGCCAAACAGACGGAAAAGTAACAAACAGCGATGTTATTGCCAATATCACTGGATTTGATAAACAAAATGATGAAAGCTGTAACAAGGCAACATTGAGGCCCCAGAATAAAGGGAGAGCGCCATGAATACTTATCTCCAAAGATGGCGAACAGATAAGCAGAGATAGCTCCAATGGCATAAGGAGGAGTGGTCATCAGTTGGGCAGCTGACGCTTTATATCACATTATACGAAGAATAGTGGGCATGGTAAACTTCATGGCATAGTTAGGAGCCGCGTTAGATCAGTTTGCGAAGAAAAGTAGCCAGATTTTAGAGTCGAGCAGAATATCCTTGAAAAGGCGAAGGTTAAAGTGGTCATCGCCCTTGTAGTGAATGGGACCTGTTGCTTGACGGCTCAGCTGACAGAGCTCAAGATATTGGATCTCCTCGGCATCGAGCCAGCGGGTAGAAAGGGCGGGTGAGTCACAGAGGAGAAAGACACATATGATGGCTACAACCACGGTGAAGAGACCCTCGATGAGGAAGATCCAACGCCACCCTTCAAGGCCGGCCACTCCATCCATGTTTTCGATGGCAAATGCCAGTAAGCCTGGAAAGGCACCACCAGTGGCAGCTGATGTGTATAGGATCGCGATTCGGGTTTGTGTTTCGTTTTGGGAGGTACCAGTTGGAGATGAAAAGGATTGCACTAGGGAGTAAACCTGCTCTGTCTAGAGTTAGCATGTCTAGTTATCTTAGGACTTTCATCCGAGGCAGGTTTACTCAAAGATACCAAGCAAGAATCGAATGACCAATAGGCCAGCGTAGTTTTGAATAGCGGTCAAAGTCATGACAACACCCCAGGCAAAGACAATGCCTCCCATGTACCACGATGGTCTCTTGAACTTGTGAAGAATACTGTTTGGAGGAACCTCACATAAAATAAAAGGGGATGAAAAAGATTGCCGTAACAATATTGTACTCGATACCCTTGAGGTGCAAGTCCTCAGTCATGCCTTCGATCTTTGCATTTCCTTATCTCAAGTCAGTTATTGATATAATAGAGAGTTAGTTGAGAGTTACCGATATTTTTCTTGTCCAAGTATGCAATCAGATACAAAAGAATAAGCATCTTCTTGAGACACCCCTCCTCCGATATGCTCATTACGCATGGTTCCAGCAAATCAAAGCTATTTCCGGGGATCAACTAGTACAAGCAGTGCGGATTGAGTTTATCGGTCCGGATTCCGTCGGGGGAATTGTCATGAGATTCGGAAACTCGTCTCTAAAGACGAGGCCGAAGCGCGAGATGAAGGCCTCTCATAAGTACTTAAGAACACGATCAATTCAATGATGTGAAGTAAATCATCTCGCCAACAAGAACAATAACTTGAACATCTCAAATCAAAGCCTCTCTCAACTACACTTTTCTGCGCTTCAATTATCTTATTCAATTATCTCACAAAACTCACCAATCACAATGTCTTTCGATCTCAAAGGCCTCGTCCCCGCCCCTGTCACGCCCTTCACTAAGGATGGCAAAGTTGACTACGACACCATCCAGCGTCTGGGTTCTTGGCGAGGAAGCATTTATGGTGTCAAGGGTCTTATAGTCCTGGGACACGCCGGAGAAGGAACCTTCCTCTCCCAAAAAGAGCAGGTCGACACTATCAAGGCTTTTGTCAAGCCCGTCGATAACAAGATCCCGATTATCGCTGGTATCACCGGCGAGGGCATATAAGTTGCTGCTCTCGAGGCTAAGCGAGCTAAGGAAGCTGGGCCTCAGGCTGGTCTTTTGTATCCTTCTCATGGACGGCTTTGATTCGGTTATCAACCTGGAGCTCCTCAAGACCGCTACAAGGTTGTCTATGAGGTATCCAAACTACCTCTTATTCTCTTCCAATACCCCGATAACACCAAGACCACCTACAACCTCCAAACTCTTCTCGATATTGCTGCTCTGCCCGGTGTCATCGCTATGAAGAATGGTGTTCGCAACATGCGCCGCTGGGACATGACAGCTCAGGGACCATCACTGTTGGAACCCGCCATGGACTGTCACGTTGACTCCCTTCTCTTTCATGCAAGGTGAATTGACTGACCCATAACGCGCTTGAAGTTACTCTAACTATCATTCTAGAATTGCGGTAATAATTGAGAATGTATCACGTCAAGTTTACTCACTGAAGAAGATGCCATCCGAAGAACAACTCGCAGCAGTAGAAGGCTTTATCCAGCAACTCCACGAATGGCTTCAAGCTCTCCCTACCTATCTCGGTACAGTTGATCCATCTAGTCTAATACCAATATTTTCTCGACAAGCGACAGCCTTGAAGCTGGCGTATTGCCACGCCGTTATGCATACCACACGGCCATTCCTTCTTGATCACTCAGACGACTGCAGTCCTGCCTTGCAAGCTTGTGTAACGCAATGCATAAGTGCAGCCAATCTGGCGCTCAAGATTGTAGATGGTATGTTTTCTGAGAAATCGGTCTTGTTCCATGCCTTGTGGTGAATGTCTTGTGTGACGTTTTGCGCGTTGGCAGTTGTCTATGTATGGGATATTCGGCAGAGGAGCAATACAACCGTAGATCCTGGCAACGTACTACTGTTTGATCTTGCAGGGAAGTGCCAAAGCCACCTCTCCAGAACTATTGCTGCTGAATCTGCAAGTCGACGGTACAGCATCATTATCGAGGAATTGCGACAAGAGACAAGACAAGGCCCACAGCATGCCATTCGACCATCACAAACGATCCAATGCCATCATGAATCACTTCTCTCCTGTGAACATGATTCGGGAACCAGTATCGATGATTTGGGACCTATATCTGATGGTCAAGATGAGACTGGTTCAGGACTGCAGTCTATCATAAACCCACTTAGTCGGTGGCAGCCCAGCTCTTTCTCAGATAGGTAGTCAATGCTACCTCTTTATGCCGTAACTCCTCTGCATAAAACCTCGATTTCAAACTTGACACTTCATCAGAATCTCTTCTATTGACATATACACGGCTTTTACGGAATTATGCCAAAGACCTGCCTACAGAGCCGATTGTTTAATACCCCTGGCCTCTCAGCATCAGCATCAGCATTGGCAACCGCCGCGGCGTTCTCAAAAAGCAAGCCCCAACTACAAACTCCCTCAGCAAAACATCATGTGTGTCGAAATGATAAAATACTGCTCAGAGTGTTGCGAAGTCGAATGTCTCGAATGGCAGTATTGTGAGGCTTACATGAAGGCAAATGAGAATGCGCGGGCTATGAACGGTTCAAAGATCGCTCCGAGTTCTTCTTTCGACTATTGGAACCATGGCCCAGCAATGGCACATGACACCGTGAAGTATTTCACTCCTTTTGACTGTCCAAATGACGACTGCACAAGCAAGGTTAAGGGGCAAGAGAAGACGTAGGACTCCTGATCAAGGTGTTGAGGGAAGATGGGGCGGTTCTGTAATGATATCACCTCATAGATTCTCACTTAATGCTAAAAGTAATTCACAATGTTATTAATGACCCTGACTTCTGGTACTGTTGCGAAATCCTCCTGATACGAAGCAAGAGGTCAGTTGTTCAAAGCATACGTATGTGATGAAGTAGAAATGAATTAGCACCTGACTTAGAGCTATGTAGCCATGTAAAAGAAGCAGACTTCTCAAACAAGTGATGATCGTTAAGATACAGGCTCCCAATCCTTCAACAGACCTTCTTGTTCCACGACATCTCGCAGGCTCTGTCCCCCATGTGATGTAAACGTTTCAACTACCAGTTCCTTCTTGTTGAAAGTCACCCTGATGTTGTTCGCGCCATAGATATTGGTAAGCTTCTCGAGCCTTTGCTCCACGCCGGATGCGTTGCCCTTCTTGTTGAAGGTCATCTTTTCCATGGTAGCGGGCATTTTGGAAGTTTTTTTTTCTCGAGTATAGTATTTTGATGGTAAATGTGTTTGTATTTGGCAGGTTGTTTGATATAAGGGCTCTCGATTGGGCCTTATATACTCAGGTGTGCGTACTTATTCAGCGATGTGTTGCTTCGTCACGAGCTTCCTTAGCATGTCATAGTAGGTCGTGTTCGAATTGGAGATGATAGTATAGTGCACGTATGTACAGCTAAACGAATTGAATAATTTTCAAGGGGCTGCGCTGTGTCTGCGTGACTGTAATGATGAACAGCAACATCGTTTAGTGGTAGACAATCACTGTCGACACGATGGCAATGACGAGCTCCCGTATTGAGTCGCTGCCGATCCATGGCTGCTTAGATGATGTCCAACCAGTTGCGTAAATTGGTGCAAACAATCCAACAATCACAAAACGCTTACCTTGAACAAAAACCTCATGCCGACGATACAATGCTGGAGGTCGGGTCCCTGAACTTGGAATTATATCTTTGGGTTCAGACTATTATACTACAATATCCTGATATTTAGGTATTACTTCATAATTTCACCACTACCATCCAAAACTCTCATTATGCCACCAGACGTTGCGTCCCTTCATCACCCAGGGCGTCACACTCTTGCGCAGTTCTCTAGCCATCTCAGCAGGGCCGCAAACCAGAATTGCTACACTGTCCTGCTGTCCCTTCTGGAACGCATCATCAACAATCTTCTGTAGATTGGGTCTCTTGCTGTTTTGAACAGCGGGAGAGGGCTGAGATAAGTTGCTCATTTCAACACCAGCTGCGTTGTCGCTGTCGTCGGCAACACCCATATCACCAGTCAAGAAAAGCTGTACCTGGTCATCATCTAAAAGAGATTTCCCAGTGGGACTTGATGCAGCCCAGGTTGCGTCACCTGCGCTGCGGATAGCCCAGATCAGCTGGACGTGCGTGGTTGTGTTCTCGGCGAGGATAGCGTGATATAGCGGAACGGCAAAGGTTGCCCCGACACCACCGGCCACGATGAGAATACGATTGATACCAGAAGTGACAAGATCGTTAAATTTCTTTCCTATCGTGCCGTACGGACCCTCGATGTTAAGTTCGACCTTTTCAGCTGACTCTCCAGTATTGGACATAGTTGACAGATGGTGCAGGCGGTTCGTCATGGGACCATCTCGTGTGCGTGCGACAAAGCTCAACTCTCCTGTCTCTTGGTTTGTAGAGGCGACAGTAAATGGGTTGTAGAGAAATTCAAAGACGAGATACGGTGCAGAAAACTGTCCAATACCCGGTCGCGAAGCTGGAGGGACATTGAGGTAGATATGCGATCCTGGACGAGCAGCATACTTTGCTATTTTGTGCGACGGAAGCTTAGCAGAAACTTTGACGAGACTTGTGCCGGGGATAGCTTCGATGACAGCAGGTGCTGTAATTGTAGTGATCTTTCGTGCCGCCAAGTCGAAAACAAAGACACCAATGGCTGCAACGATGTAGTACCGCGCGGATGGTGCGTGATAGTAGATCAGAGGTGGGATTGAAAAGGCACCAATGAGATGGCAGATGAAGAATAGACGATACGACAAATGACGAACGCGAGCCATGGCTGTGCCGTTAAGGCAGTGAAGAACGGTGAAAGCAGCGACGCCGGCGAATACGACAGGGGCGAAGAAGCGTTTGAGCCAGATTCCAGATTCGAAGAAGAAGATATTGTAGAGAATTGCGTGAAGAATAAGAAGAGCATATATAATGCGGCCAAGAACGCGGTGATATCTGTTGAGATGCTCGTGAGATGAGCCAAGCAGATACGCAAACGGGTTGAGTGCTTTGAGAGCGAGGAGATACTGGATCGGCATCTGAGATGTTGCAACTATTCCCACCCGTTTTGTGAGATGAAGATAGTCTATCGCGTCAGTTGTCACTCACTCACTCATTTGATTCACTGAACTTACCCTTCCCTGTACCGTGAATGCTCAAGACCAGCAGCCAAGCAGTCCAAGCAATACCCAAAACCCACTCATCACGCTGACCCCAATGGCTTCCCATAAAACAAACATCTTCACCTAACCACCACTGCACCATGGGTCCTTTCTCGAAAACCCTAGAGATCCATCGCTGCCGATTTGCCTTGACTCCTGGCGAACCAGGGACTTGTTGATAGCCGCCACTACGGCCTCGACGTAAGCGATTGATGAGTCGGAAGACTATGAATATCAATGCTGGAGAAAATGCAGAGAGATATGCTATGAAGGCATAGTGATCAAGCGTCAAACGGCGCTGGTGCTTTTCCTCCTTGGATAGAGTGAGGAACTCGTATGGCCAACCCATGTTGATTGAGTTGAGCCTTTGTTCAGGTGAATGTGGAGGTTTGAAACGATAAGACAATTAATTGAATAAGTTATTGCTTTAATTATGTTCTTGGCCGTGAATTTACTCAAGACGATACAGATTATACAAGATATACAGAGTAGATCACGATTAGTTAACTCCGAGTCCCAACCTCTTGGGAGGACAACATGCAAATTGCGCCAATCTCATTGGTCAGCCAATGCTGGGAAAGATTTACACACTTACCCTGTATTGATAACCAATTTGATACTGACGGAATTTATAGGCATCATAACAGCCATAGATAAACATGTAGAACTCAAAAGTTGGTCTTCATACATACTGAAGCCAGTCGATCATGGTATATTCATCTTAGTATTCATGTCTAAGTAACTTAGCCCAAATATCCTTCATGCACAGGCATCCATCCCAGGACTATACTGCAAAGGAAACCCTAGAAAACCATCATAACACCGGAGCTCCACTGACAATGCCGCTCGTCCACTTCTTCCTCTATCAAAAAGTCCCTGGCGACTCTGCACCTCCGTCAGTTCAGTCTTCGTTGCCATAGGACTTTGTTCGAATTAAATCGCACATCGCACATTATAAATCCTCAACTTCCAGTGCCCTTATGCTACTCTTTCAGAGAAGAGAAACTTCAGCTCTTTACATCGTCATGGTCAGGCTCGAACTTGGTCTCGCCGAGCATAGGGCCTGGTGCCGATGGCATGGCTGTTTGTGTAGCAGGTTGAGGCTGGCTCTGCACCGTTGGGCCAGATGGTCGGCTTGGTTGCGCTGCCTTTTGTGCAGGCTGGTTGCTCGTAGCAGCGTGTAGTCTCTGATCCAGTGCTCTTAGAGCAATGGCCCTCCTCCTCTCAGCTTCAGCGCGAGCACCTCCGGGGGCAGCGCGTTGGATCCGTTCGTTTCGAGGGGCATCGCTTTGAGAGAACGGCGTGCACAGGCGCATGGCCACGAATACCAGGAAGATCTGATCGGCGACAGTCGCGACGAAGGGCTTCACAGGGCCGGGGAAGAACTCGGCAAATGCGAAAGTCTCACTCGCATCGCCACGCATGGACGCATTCTGGGCGGTGTCAAGATCAGGGAACACGGTCTTGTAGAATCGGAGGTAGGTCCAGCTGGTGAGAAATCCAAAGATCGCAAGCCACAGGGCGGCTCTGGTAAGAAGGGGTGTGAGAGACAGAACGAAGACGGCGCCGATATAAAGAAGCGGGAATCGAGGGACTCGAAGTGAAATAACACCTCGGAAGAGGGTTACGGTATGTGCTGGAACAAGTTGGCTGAAAGCGACCAGGAAAGCAATCTGGACGGGGATGGTTCCAGCAATGACTGTCAAGCTATATATCTGTCAGCTTCTATCCATATAGAGCTCTTTCGACCCGACAATACATACGTCCAGGTTTCATTGCGCGTAAGAGTAAAGCAGAGCACCATAATGCAAAGTGTCAGGAAGTTGGGAACCAGCGACACAATAACGAGGAACTTTGCCAGCTCTGCCGACGACCACGCTCTCTCAAGATAGCGACCTCCATGGTACAGCGTTACAGCAGCGATACCGAGGGTAAATACATTACTCTCTACAAATGTCGATGTTAGAAACGTCCACGGGTAGATGATGGACAACTGCGGCACCAGTGTCAAGTAGGGAATGACAATGTTAGCGTTGGCGGTCCATTGTCGATATCGGATCGCAGCGCTGAGGAGGGACTGGCCGAGGAGGGCGATGAGAAGAATGCGTGTGACGGGTGGGATATTTATTCGAGGCGGCATCGTGATTTGATTTAGGACGTTTGCGGGTTGAAGATCGCTCTTATTCCAACCTCGTTGAGGTTATAAAGTTCAGAAGTGGGAGGCTTTTTGGCGCAAGGCGATGGCGGTGTTAATTCGTGATTTGTTAGATAAATTTATAATCGCTAAGAATTCTTGTTTACGCCGTAGCTATCGTTGAACCCGAAGACTCCTGTTGTCGACACCGGTCTTTCGAGTAGCTGTTCACTTCTTTATTCCCCTTGAAGTCAAGTCCCGAGATTGTTGTCCTCTGCCCCCTGCCAGCCTCACCTTAAATTCAGCCTCTTGTGGCGCACACTCAACTTATTCAGCAGCCTAAGGCCGCCACAGCTTCAAGAACCGCAGCCAGCAATTTGAATCCCTGCTATGTGAGTGAGCGCCTGATCAGTCAATTTTGATGAGGTCTTTATCCCCTCATTTACGTGGTACTCGATGTTATTAAGCAATATTTCAGGTATTTTCAAATCTGACAGTCTGACAGTTGAGGCGCTGATTCTTCTATTATTGACTTCCTTAGACAAAGTCAATCAGGGGAACTTGACGCGCCTTGGGATCTTCACCTTAATCTCTAGGTTTCAAGATCTGACTGTGGGGACAAACATGATGCGGCTATCTTCAAGACATGCGGCTTGCTCCAAGTTGATGAAACAATTCAACCGCTTTTCACCGGTTTATGCAAGTCCCAGACCGAATGCAATCCTAGACAAGAATTTACCAAGCTCAATAAAGAGCAAGCTGACAGATTTCGGCTGTCCAAGGTGGAATGGTCCTGATTTGAGACTCTTGACCATTGGGATTGACGTCCTTGATCCGCTAGTGCCCACACCTTAGCGATAAAGCCACGGTTAGAGTTTGAGATGGATGTGAGATTTTGTTGAAAACTTCATTTGTTTCACTTTTTAGTGTAGCACTCGAAGTCATGCTGAACTCAATAACCCGTAACTCAGTGAGCATCTCCCGTAGCTCGGATGAATTAGCCATGAGCACTCAAACACTAATTGGCACTGCATTTCGTATGAATCTTGAATGGAGAGATTGATGGAGATGCTAAATTCGGTCAAGGTTCGGGGGCCTCGGTATGGACAGGATGACGGGTGCCAGTCAACGCGACCAATTCCCAGACGATATCTGATTGGTCAAGAGCGTTTTAGATTGTCGATGTTGTTCCCTGTGCCTCGAACATGGAGCTAGTGGGGCCCGCAACTCTGGAATGAATGTCGTGCAGGGCAGAAGAGAGACAGCCACAGCGTTGATCTCGCTATGGCCATGTTGCGTTGCCAAGGGGAGGTAAAGGTCGAGACTTTGAAGTCAGATGTCACTCACAAATCCCAAACATACCAAGAACGCAGTGCCCTGAGACCTAGGATGTATGAACATCAAGACCGGAGATTCGTGATAACGGCTCAGGCCATGTTGCCTTGATGGAGGGTACAAGTACCGACGGGAGATACACAAGGTCAACAAGAACCTCGGGAATGTCACGGGAGGCTTGCGGCAGTAAAATCACGTGATGAAAAAGACACGATGCAAATGACTGAGGTGGCTGATGTCTTGGAGAGTACTCTGAAAGAATGAAGACATCATGAAGATATGAACAGATAGCCATTAACGGTTGTGTCATGGGCGAGTTTCTAGACTGGAGCTTCGCCATCACAATCAACCGCTGAAATCATCACAAAGTCTGTGCATTGACGTGTGAAAAGAGAAAAGGAACAGCACGGGACCCTGTCGAAGTCAAAAGGTGCGGGTACCCGCCAAGTTCGGAGGTTTGTTGTGGGCAACTTTACTGCGTAGGTGCGTGGGTGGCAGCAAGACGTGCATTCGCGCGTTTTTGACGTAGGTAGTTAGAAGGACTCATGTTGTGCTTCAGATCAAAGAGATCACAACTTGCTTGGTGTTTGTGTTCTGGAGTGACAGTCCCCAGGTTGCTCAAGTCGCGTCGTCTTCGCGAAACAAACAGCAGAGACCATGATCAGATCCTCAAAAACGATGGTTCAACTGGTGGTTCAAGACCCGGACAAGGGCAGCCGCTGGCCCCGGTTGCATGGTGGGCTGCTTGGCGGCCCCTTTGAACGAGCTAGACTCTTGCCACGTAACGACGAGAGTTCAGTCAGGCAGGGCTGCGAGTGAGTATGTACCTTTTTTTGATAGACGGGACAAATAGTCTATGTTCTGTTGGTTTCCTCTCTGTGCGCAACACCTGACAACCGAACAGTTTTTTTTTTTTTATGTCTGTCACACAAGATGTTGCGAGGGTTTTGAAGGAGTTGCACAGCTTGTGACTGTTGTTTGGAGATGACGCTGGTAACCTGGCAAGCAAGCAATGAAACCAAGCCAAGTCGTGGACACTTGAAGCAACCTAGCCGTGCATGCATGAGCATGAGCATGAGCAGCCAAGCTGCTTCTGCTGCTGCTTGCAACAATCATCTGCGTGTTATCTTTCTCTGTCTGGCGGCTATCGGTGAGTTGTGCATGTCATGTCACGCAGCAAGTGAGAGTTGGATGGATGGATGACACTGGGTGTGGTGTGGCATCCTTGCCCGTGGTGGCATCTGCCCGTCCGGAGCTGTGGGAGCCAGAGCCAGGCGTGAGGTGCGGCGGCGTGCAAGGCATGCCGGGGCGGTGTTTTTAGTGGGACGGATGGATGGTCGATTGTGGGCTTGTCTTGCTTGTCTTGAACCATCCATTCATCGCCTCCCCAGGCGCCAAACTGGCTGGACGTGGAGAGTTGAGTTGGCAGCGGTGGTGGATGTCGTAGAGGGAGCTTTTGCTTTAGTGTTCCTTATCATCCTAGACTCCCAACTCTTTCCAAGTCATGACAATGAGAGTCTAGACAAAGGCCAAATTGGACTCGGTTCTCTAGCTCATTGTAACATTACGACATCGAATTGGGGAGAACACAACAAGAACAAGAGCAGGCAGGGCAGGCAGGGCAGGCAGGGGTGAAGGGATGGGCGGGGGACGCAGCCTGACAC